>NW_019775681.1:2860-21535 GCF_001039355.2 Lingula anatina | reverse complement strand
TGGGGGGGGAGGTTCGGCTTCCCCCCCGGGGTTTTCGGTCCAGGCCCCCCCCCCCCCCCCCTCCCCTCTTAATTCATGAATAATATTATTAATAATGGATCCGCCCCTACACTGGGAACCGTGCGTAGCCCATTCCCCATCACTTAAAGGTACACCAGGACTTCCATTTCTGTCACACCTGCACCCCTTCCCTTCACACACGAGGGAACATAAACCCGTCTTTTTAAATAAAATTTGTAAGTTTATCGGTCACCTTTATATAGGGCCTATAATTAATGCACAGACCTCTGAGTTTTAAAATACAAAAATGGAATAAACGCATTAATAAAATATACAAATAAAAGACTTCTTACATGAAGACACGTAGTGAACGTACAAACTATATCAAATTATCATACATTTGATCAAAAAAGATATAAAAGGTCCGCGCTGGAGTGCACGTGACATTTTGAGACTCTGTGCCAGGTTCTATTTTATATACAACCCTTGGTATACGTCATCGCTCTACGTCATACTTTGGCCATGACCTACTTTTATGTTGTTTACCTTAGGCTCTGCAGATCAGAGAGCTGGGAGGTCAAACTGATAGGAAAGAACAGCCTGTTGCGGTAAGGTATCTAAAACTTTATGAACGTCATCTTGCACATGTCACGTAGATACTTTGTGTAATAGTAACAAGCGCCTGGATGGCGAAGAAAAGGCGAGAGAGTATAAAAACTACAAGTTTATGAGCTACATGTACTTTCGCTTTCAAAGTCACATACGTTATGAGGTCGTACCGAATAATTATCTAGTTAAACTAAAGAGATAACAGCTGTTCGTAAATTACCCATATTTCACAACAATGCACTGTAAACAGCTCATATATAGAAATGTTATAAATTCCATTTTACCACCCAAAACGGTGATTAACGCAATTATTTTACAATTTGTGTTTGCTATCACATCACGTGACCTCCATAGATGGCTAGACTCTGTAATAATCTCTTAAGAGAATATTACAGAAAAAAAAAAAGAAAACAGGTATTAACTTTGAATGAGGGAATAGACCCATTGGTAAGTATGAGAAAATTGTCCTTTACCCCAGGAAAATCCATTTTTTAGGCCAAAATGAACAGTTCTAATTGTTATCCCTTTTAGTTTTGTCCTTTTTGGACAGTAAAAGATGTAGTTTTTCTGATTGGAATGTTGTGATGACAGTACAAAGGTTGTAGCTATATAGAAAAGACTCAGAACGGTCCTGGTAACAGGATAGTTGTTCACTGATTCCATGTTGATTCAAAGTACATGTACTCTCACCCATTTCCATAGATTAGATCAACCTACTTTAGATCGACCTAACTCCCTGGGGGTTCACGCTAAATAGCTGTCAGCCGGGCGGACAATAAAGTTAATTACCCCCTTAAAGCTTGTAGTAGGCTGGACGGACATTTAAGTCGGATTGTCTGAAAGTAATCTAGTGAGACTCCCCGCGGGGATAGATCGATCTAAAATCTATGGGAATAGAGCCTTGGAGACATTGATATATTTTCTTGCATCTTATTCCTAATAAACATTGTTGAACTTTAAATAGACACTTGTGAGATTTTGTTGCCAAAATTTATATGTAGAGATTCTCTCAACACATTTGTATAAATGGCCCACAGTCTTATTTATGTCTTATAAAACCTTTTACATTTTCCAATTCAGACTCTAAAGATAATATTAAGATAAAACCTATCTGTTTAAAGCATGCCTTGTGTGGTTATTATCTTCTTTTCCACTACTCGGTAGCCATTGCCAGCTTGCAATGTCTGTATTATTCCTTGAACAGGGTTGTGATACAAAGCACCCAACTTTTTATTGTGTAAGTTTTATCTTTTTCCTTTGGAAAGGTTGTTAAAATATAAGTTTCCATTTTTGGCATGATATGAGTTTTTTGTAGATCATGCTTCCTGAAATTGAATTTTAAATTTAAAATGCATGACTACATAGGTTTTGTTTTTGCAAGATTTGTAATGATAGCTAGCTATATGAATCTATATACATACACTGGGCTCCAAGTTGAAATTACTGGAGTAGGGGTGCAGCATTTATACATGTCAACATGCTGTATACCAAATACTGCATGACGGAGTCTTTTTTCTACATGCTACATAATATTTGATGCAACAGCATTATCTCACATCATGACCATGAATATTTCTGCATTATCTTAGTGGATCAGAGAAAAAATCCTAATGTAACAAACTGTCTGAAGTGATGTGTGAGTTAAGCCATGATTGCTGTAATTGAATATGCTTGCAATAGAGTCATACATTTTGATATATAAACCCCTCGAAGCACCATTATTTGGATTTAATTTATTTTATTATTATTTTTTGATTTTATTTGATTTTATTATTTTTATTTTTTTATTTTAATTACATATCATCCTTTGTATTTCCAGTGATGGCAGAGAAAGTGAGAGAAGAGGAGCATGGTGTGCCCATAGCCTTTGGCACGGATAAAAAGAAAAAAGAACAACTATTGAAAGGTTTGTGGAGATGAATATAACCCAGTCCAGTATTTTGAACCAAGAAATTTATTTATGTCATTTAAATTGCTGCTGTAGCAGTGATATTCCAATACAATATACATGTATTTCACAATCTCAGCGAAGGAAGTCTGGTCAAAGTTATATTGTAGAATGTAAGTTAAAGGTTATATCATAATATATAACATTTTACTTACCTAAATAAGAAGCATTCATATAATACTTGTGTATTTCCAGTGATGGGAGAGAAAGTGAGAGAAGTGGAGCATGATGTGCCCATAGCTTTTGACACTAAGTATAAAAAGGGGATAGAACATCTATCGAAAGGTCTGTACAGATGAGTGTAACCTGGTTTATTACTTTGAAAGAAATGTATTAATGCCATGTAAATTGCTACCGCAACAGAAATAGTTATATATTATTTCACATTCTCAGCAAAGGAAATCTGGTCAAAATTGTGCATGTATTGTAAAATGTAAAAAGTAAGTAAGGTTAGGGAATATAATATACATTCAGTAAATTCCAGCAAATACATGTGCATATGGAGTTGAAAATATAACTTATATTTTGCATTTGTTTACCAGATTCAGCAACTCAAAGGGTGACTTGTATATTGATTGAAAAAGACTTTGTATATACCGGTATTTGGAATGAGAGAGTATGTGTCTGATGTATCTTTTTTTGTGAATGAATTGGAAGTGGCATAATTTAGACACAGTTGAATTTTGTGATTATATGCTGAGAGCAAATATGACCTTGGCTACATCTGCTAATCTACGTTTTTTTTCCAGGAGAAAATATTAAATATGCTGTGCCCATTGTTTATGCCAGAGAAGACCAAAAGGAGGTAGAACAACTGTCCAAAGGTTTGTGAAGATCAGTATAACTCAGTTGAATACTTTGATATAAGAAATGATTGATGGCCATTTCAAATGTAGACACGAATATGTAATAGTAAAGTGATAATATGGAAAAATATGTCAGAATCACATGGAAGTCAGAGGCAGGTCATATTAAAGAATGTAAAATGAAGGTAAAGAAATATAATATAGTGCTTACTACTTAATAAGAAACACATTCTACAGGCAAATGACTTATATTACATGAAATTGTAATTGGATACATTAAGTATAAGTTCCAGTGAAATGCATGTAAGTATATCTGTAGTTGAAAATATAACATATAATTAAAATTTTTCCCAGATTTAGCAGGACAAGGGGTGACTTGTATGTTGCTTGAAATTGACCCCCTACTTGGAATGAATGTAAAGGATATGTTTGATTATGCTTTGAAACAATCCAGGAGAATACTGGTGTATATAACTACACATTTCCTGCAAGAGTAAGTATAAGCTAGGTGTTGTCTCTCTTTGAAATTTGTTATTTCTGTCTGGATGTTGTAGAATCTATTACACACCTTATATTTGAATGTAGTGCAAATTGCCATATGCTATATGAACTGGTCGAGAGCTGGCTACTTAATTTTTATGTACAGACACAGATGTGTCTGTACATATTGCCATCACCTGCGTCTGTCGTCGCCGTTCATGTCGCCGTNTTTTAAAAAAAAAAAAAAAAAAAAAACTTTCTGATTTTCAGTTTTATTTTATTATTTTTTTAATGAACTTTATCTTACAAGGATATTTGTCATACAAATGTTGGCATTTAGACTTTAAATGCCTGTTTAATTATTACAAACAGTCATGTTGGACCTTTAACAAGTTTACTTACAGGCATACATCCTCTGCTGACTGGAGCATAATTGACATTTCTTAACAAGCATCATCAGGCATGGACCTTAACTTGATTGTTCTTAAAACTGTTATATGGACATGTTATAATCGCATTTTCTTTATTTGCAACTAAAAAGACTTCTCATTTTAGAATTTATCAGCACTATATTATAGTAAACAGTAGTTTTAACTAAAGGGGGAGGAATGTCGTGTTCCGCATATTCCTTATTTTTGTAGCACCCTTATGCGTTCCAAGTAGAAATCTCTGTTTTAGTTTGTTCAATAAAGCATGGTTTCCAAACCGCACGGACTTTAATTTGCTGTCTAAAAAACTAGAGTGTTACTCTGTATATTCCACGAATATCAGGGCCATACACGACAGACATACAGCTTAGAATGCCAGCAGAAAAATCTGTTCAAACATCATTTTCGGGTAAAATTAAACAATGCCTTTTGGTAATTCTCTTAGTTATGCTACTTGAAACTATATGCTGGCATTTGGTTGGTTTTTGTGACAAAAAATTGACTTTGTATGCATCTTTAAAAGGAAAAGAAAAAAATAAAAAATAAAAAATAAAAAACAAAGATAAATGAAGTACACATTTGATAATCTTTATGTATATTAGGGTTTTATTGTCTTGAGGGTTTTAATTGAGAAATACAGTCGAAAGACAGGCTTAAAAGGAAAAAAAAAAACAAAAACGAAGTACACCTCTGATAATCTTTATCTGAATCAGGGTTTTATTGTCTTGAGGGTTTTAATTGAGAAATACAGTGGGAATACAAGAAGCTTTATAAGACTCGAATATATGACTATGGGCGATTTTTCAAAAGCATGGAGATAATTTCTACACATTAATTTGGCAAGAAAATCCCTTGACCTCCACCTCCCCCCCCTCCAAAAAAAAAAAAAAAAAAAAAAAAAAATTAGAATTGATGAGGAAAAGGATAAAGACTATATATATAAATATTTGTCTCGTTTATCCTGTCTTGTTATAAACCCTACGATGCATCATGCACCCAGTAGCTTACTTTACAATCACATCCAATCAGCAGTCTGTCACATATCGGTTGCCTACCCTGCTCTCTTACTACAGGGACTGTCAACATATACTGACAGGAATGGTAGCCTCATCGCTTTGTACTGGGAGCACTAACCGCGATGGACAGGTTTGGTAATGCACTGGAAAGACGGATTTAGAGGGGAGGGGGGTCAGGGGGGTCGTGAGCTCCCCCTCCCCCCTCCGATTTCTGAAAAATATAACACCAATGTTCCCCTCTTGGAAATTAGAATTTTGACTAGCTGAATCATAGTTCTAAACCATACCAAAGGCACCGTTTGGCATCCAAAAACAAAAAATTGGGAGCGATAATCAGCTTCGCATCCGAGGCTTGTCGTTCAGGACCCCCCTCCCCCCTTCATGAATAATACTGGACCCGCCCCTGAACTGGGAACCTTACGTAGTCCATTCCCCATCACTTAAAGGTACACCAGGACTTCCATTTCCGTCACACCTGTACCCCTTCCCTTCATACACGAGGGAACATAAACCTGTCTATTTAAATAAAATTAGTAAGTTTTTCGGTCACCTTTATATATATAATTAAGACCACTGAGTATAAAAATACAAAAATGGGATAGAACGCATTAATATAATATGCAAATAAAAAACCTCTTACATAAAGACACGTAGTAAACGTACAAACTATATCAAATCATCATACATTTGATCAAAAAAGATATAAAAGGTCCGCGCTGGAGTGCACGTGACATTTTGAGACTCTGTGAGCACAGGAGCACACAGGTCTCAAACTACTGCACATGCGCGAACAGTACGCTGTTTGAAATAAACAAATGGTGAAATTGACAAAGCCTGTCGGTGTTTACCGTCTGGTTGATTTGATTTCATTTGCTTTCTGGTGTTGTTTTAAGAAATTATATTAGAAATATTCTGTTGATTGTATGTTTTAAAAAGCAAATCCATCGAACTTTCCTGATTAACATTCATAATTGCCGCCATTGTAAGGGGGATTCCCTTCGCATTTATAGTGTTATATGTGGCCCCAAGGGGATTTTCCACCCCTCCCCCACTCTTGATTAAAAAAATTCTTCATCTGGAGGATTGTAAATTATATTGCAAAATACATTGAAAATCGTAGGAAGGTTAACTGCAGTTAATGCTGCGAGGATATTCTTAACAGTGGGGGAACTCGGCCAATATAAAATTTTTAACTTCGTTTTACGATATTGGAGCGCCTGTTTTAATTTTTGAAAGCGAGGCAATGGAACCAAACAATGCGATACAATTTTTAATCTCGTAAAAATTGCTATTTTTATATAAAGGTCATAGCGTGGAGTACATCGAAATGCAACTTGTTTATTATTATGATCTTAAATAATAATTAATATAAAACAAACGATATAATATGTTCTTAACGTTAGCTTATTTATTAGCTTAATTGATTATTTTTCGTATTTGGAGATTAAAAACACAAAAGTTGTCTGGTTTCATATCGAGGCACTACGTTTCGTTCGTGTGCTGACTCTGTGCCAGGTTCTATTTTATATACAACCCTTGGTATACGTCATCGCTCTACGTCATACTTTGGCCATGACCTACATTGATGTTGTTTACCTTAGATTCCGCATATCAGAGAGCTGGGAGGTCAAACTGATAGGAAAGAACAGCCTGTTGCGATAAGGTATCTAAGACTTTATAAACGTCATCTTGCACATATCACGTAGATACATTGTGTAATAGTAAGAAGCGCCTGGATGGCGAAGAAAAGGCGACAGAGTATATAAACTACAACTTTATGAGCTACTTTCGCTTTCAAAGTCACATACGTTATGAGGTCGTACCGAGTAATTATCTCTTTAAAGAGATAACAGCTGTTCGTAAATTACCCATATTTCTCAACAATGCACTGTAAACAGCTCATAGAAATATTATAAATTCCATTTTACCACCCAAAACGGTGATTAACGCAATTATTTTAGAATTTGTGTTTGCTATCACATCACGTGACCTCCATAGATGGCTAGACTCTGTAATAATCTCTTAAGAGAATATTACAGAAAACCAAACTTTTTAGGAAAAAAAACAAAAAAAAGCAGGTATTAACTTTGAATGAGGGAATAGATCCATTGGTAAGTATGAGAAAATTGTCCTTTACCCCGGAAACTCCATTTTTTAGGCCAAAATGAACAGTTATAATTGTTATCCCTTTTAGTTTTTAATAAAAGTGCTGGACATGCAGTAAAAGATGTAGTTTTCCTGATTGGAATGTTGTGATGACAGTACAAAGGTTGTAGCTATATAGAAAAGACTCAGAACGGTCCTGGTAACAGAATAGTTGTTCACTGATTCACTGTTGATTCAAAGTACATGTACTTGGAGACATTGATATATTTTCTCGCATCTTATTCCTAATAAACATTGTTGAACTTTAAATAGGCACTTGTGAGAAATTTATATGTATAGATTCTCTCAACAGGTTTGTATAAATGGCCCACAGTCTTTTCCACTACTCGATAGCCATTGCAAGCTTGCAATGTCTGTATTATTCCTTGAACAGGGCCGTGATACAAAACACCCAACATTTTCTTGTGTAAGTTTAATCTTTTTCCTTTGGAAAGGTTGTTAAAATGTAAGTTTCATTTTTGGCATGATGTGAGTTTTCGGTAGATCATGCTTCCTGAAATTGAATTTTAAATTAAATTAAAAATGCATGACTACATAAGTTTTGTTTTTGCAAGGTTTGTGATGATAGCTAGCTATATGATTCTATATACAGACACTGGGCTTCAAGTTGAAGTTACTGGAGTAGGGGTGCAGCATTAATACATGACATGCTGTATATCAAATACTGCATGACGGAGTCCTTTTTTCTACATGCTACATAATATTTCAGGGGCGGATTTAGGCCGTCTTCTGGGTCTTCTGGAAGACGGTCAGATTTTCAAGTTTACATTGTCAGCCATCTAATGTTTTCTGCCGGAAGATGGTCAAAAATGGAAGATGGATCAACAAAGATAATTTGGAAGACTGTCAGAAAATATCTCTGGAGCCGCCCCTGTATTTGATGCAACAGCATTATCTCACATCATGACCATGAATATTTCTGTATTATCTTAGTGGATAAGAGAAAAATCCTAATGTAACAAACTGTCGGAAGTGATGTGTGAGTTAAGCCATGATTGCTGTAATTGTATATGCTTGCAATAGAGTCATACATTTTGATATATATACACCCCACGAAGCACCATTATTTGGATTTAATTTATTTTATTATTATTTTTTTTATTTGATTTGATTTTTTTATTTTATTTTTTTATTTTAATTTCATGTCATCCTTTGTATTTCCAGTGATGGCAGAGAAAGTGAGAGAAGAGGAGCATGGTGTGCCCATAGCCTTTGGCACTAAGGATAAAAAGAAAAAAGAACAACTATTGAAAGGTTTGTGGAGATGAATATAACCCAGTTCAGTTCTTTGAACCAAAAAAAAAAAATATATATATATTAATGCCATTTCAATTGCTGCAGTAGCAGTGATGTTCTAATATAAAATATTACACAATCTCAGTGAAGGAAGTCTGGTAAAAGTTGTATTATAGAATGTAAGTTAAAGGTTATGTAATAATATGTAACATTTTACTTACCTAAATAAGAAGCATTCATATAATACTTGTGTATTTCCAGTGATGGGAGAGAAAGTGAGAGAAGTGGAGCATGATGTGCCCATAGCATTTGGCACTAAGTATAAAAAGGGGATAGAACATCTATTGAAAGGTCTGTACAGATGAGTGTAACCCGGTTTATTACTTTGAAAGAAATGTATTAATGCCATGTAAATTGCTACCGTAACAGAAATAGTTATATATTATTTAACATTCTCAGCAAAGGAAATCTGGTCAAAATTGTGCATGTATTGTAAAATGTAAAAAGTAAAGGTTAGGGAATATAATATACATTCAGTTAATTCCAGCAAATACATGTGCATATGGAGTTGAAAATATAACTCATATTTTGCATTTGTTTACCAGATTCAGCAACTCAAAGGGTGACTTGTATATTGATTGAAAAAGACTTTGTATATATTTGGAATGAAAGAGTATGTGTCTGATGTATCTTTTTTGTGAATGAATTGGTAGTGGCATAATTTAGACACAGTTGAATTTTGTGATTATATGCTGAGAGCAAATATGATCTTGGCTACATCTGCTAATCAAAGTTTGTGGAAGATGAGTATAATAAGTAAATAACCTACGTTTTTTTCCAGGAGAAGATATTAAATATGTTGTTTCCATTTTTTATGCCAGAGAAGACAAACAGGAGGTAGAAAAACTGTCTAAAGGTTTGTGAAGATCAGTATAACTCAGTTTAATACTTTGATATAAGAAATGATTGATGGCCATTTCAAATGTAGACACGAATATGTAATAGTAAAGTGATAATATGGAAAAATATGTCAGAATCACATGGAAGTCAGAAGCAGGTCACATTAAAGAATGTAAAATAAAGGTACAGGTAAAGATATATAATATAGTACTTACCCCTTAATAAGAAACACATTGTACAGGTAAATGGTTTGTATTATATTAAATATAAGTTGAATACATTAAGTATGTTCCAGTGAAATGCATACATATCTGTAGTTGAAAATATAACATATATTTCACATTTTTACCAGATTTAGCAGGACAAGGGGTGACTTGTATGTTGATTGAAAGTGACCCTCTACATGGATTGAGAGAAAAGGATATGATTTCTTATGCCTTGAAACAATCCAGGAGGATACTGCTGTATATAACTACACATAACCTCCAAGAGTAAGTATAAGCTAGGTGTTGTCTCTCTTTGAAATTTGGTATTTCTGTCTGGATGTGGTAGAATCTATTACACACCTTATATTTGAATGTAGTACAAATTGCCATATGCTATATGTACTAGTAGAGAGCTGGCTACTTTATTTTTAATTTAAGTAATGCATAACTTGACATTTCATTAACAGCAGTGTTATAGGCATTAGAAATGACAGTTAAGAACACACAAATTAATCCATTAATAGAAGTTAATTGTGAAATTATTGTTTACTGATGAACCCAAAGGGGAACAAGCCCAATTTTTGCAGAATAAGAATGCTTTTTGAAAGAAACTTATGCTATCTTTAGAAAAAAACTTTTAAAAATATATTTTTTGTAGTATGTGGTAGGTTGTAAGAGAGTATTCTTGGCATCATTTATGAATTCTAATTGAAACTCTTTTTCTATGCCAATTCTTTGTTTTGTCAATGAATTCTGAAAATGTCTTTCTCTCCTATACGTCATTTAATATGGCAAAATTCACATAAATTATGTGCCTTTATTTTAGTTGGAGGTATGTCACAGAAAGGATAATGTATGAAGTAATGTTACAGCAAAAAGAAGTCATCCCTGTATATGGAGACATCACCAGTGAAGAACAGAGAATAGATCCTTTGCCCTTGAGACATTTGATACCCATAGATAGCAGAAAGGAAGGATTTTTGAAACATTTGTCATTGAGGATCAAAGGTAATCTCTCTGAGTATTAAAAATACTGTTTATTACAGTGACTGTCACTGTCAGCTTACCATGCATTTACTTGTTACCCTGAGTTTGATAGTTTGATATCACTTATATATTGACCATTTTTTCCACATTGATTGTACCACCAAATGCAAACACTACAGGCAAAGTTGCTGTTGAAAGGGTGGGATGCTCCACCAGAAAATATTTTATTGAGGAGATGAATAAAACATTTAAAACTTTGGGAATGTGTGCCTTATAATTAATCACTAAAATATTTTGAATATTTTGTGATAAAATGTCAAACTATGCTTGTTTTAATGTAATGATATCTTTTGTGTGAATGAATTGGAACTGGCATAATTTAGACCTGGTGGACTTTTGTGATTATCTGCTGAGAGCAAATGTGATCTTGGCTACATCTGTCAATCAAAGTATGTGAAAGATGAGTATAATAAGTAAATAGCTTGACAATGTGAATTTCCAGGGGAAGAATATGATGTGTCCATTTTTTATGACAAAAGAGACGAAATGGAGGTAGAACAACTATCTCAAGGTTTGTGGAGATGAGTAAAACTCAATTTAATACTTTGAACTAAGAAATAGTTTATGGCCATTCAACATGTGACAATAAAGTTATAATTTAGAAATTATTTTTCAATATCATGGATGTTGGAGGCAGGTCATATTGTTGAATGTAAGTTAATTATATTACTTACTACTAAATAAGAGGCATATTCTACTGGTAAATAATCTATATTACATTAAATTTTAATTGGATACATTAAGTATAAGTTCCAGTGAAATGCATGTAAGTATATCTGTAGTTGAAAATATAACATATATTTTACATTTTACCAGATTTAGCAGGACAAGGGATGACTTGTATGTTGATTGAAAGTGACCCTCTACTTGGAGTTAGAGTAGAGGATATGTTTGAGTATGCCTTGAAACAACGCAGGAGGATACTGCTGTACATAACTACACATTACCTGCAAGAGTAAGTATAAGCTAGGTGTTGTCTCTCTTTGAAATTTGTTATTTCTGTCTGGATGTGGTAGAATCTATTACACACCTTATATTTGAATGAAAAATGTAGTGTAAATTGTCATATGCTATATGTACTGGTAGAGAGCTGGCTACTTTATTTTTAATTTAAGTAGTGTATAACTTGACATTTCATTAACAACAGTGTTATAGGCATTAGAAATGACAGTTAAGAACAGACCAATTAATCCATTAGTTCAATTTCAATTTCAATTTATTTCTGTACTGGTACATATAGATTGTCATGACCTTGTACAATATGAAATACAAATGATGATACAATACAGTTAGTGCATTACCATCTTTATATAATGAACATAAGTACTAGAAAAATTATTCATAGAATATTCNTTACACATTTTACTTACATTGGTATTACCTGTTGAGCATAATTAAAATTTGATGTTGAATTTGCAGTTTAACATAATGTACTTTTACATCAGAATTGACAGTAGCCTATTTTGTTATTTCCTGCTTTTTGTCTGTACATTTGACAGCTTTGCTGCCTTGTTTTATTTAAAGTCATAATAATCTTCATTTTGGCCAAAAATTGGATTTTCCTGGAGTAAAAGGCAATTTTCCCGTACTTACCAATGGTCAGCGACCCCATTCCTGCATTCAAAGTTAATCCAGGGTTTTTTTCCTAAACATACGGGTTTTTGTTAAAATCTCTTAAGAGATTTTAACTGACGGAGCTCTCTCTGACATCGCATAGTCACTGTTGACCTTCTTAAAACTGCGGGAAAAGCAGACAACAACAACACTATACAAGATTCATGAGATATATACGCCTTTTTGTTAAAAATACATTAATATCCACAATGTGTGCCATTCTGGGCTTTTCATTATCCAACGCACTGTACAAAAACTTGCAACTTACGTCTGCGTCTGCATTAATGCGTTTGGCGCCAAATGTTATTTTGGTCTCTAATGAACGCGAGAATCCGCGTGACACCATTACGTCATTAGCAACGAACGCCTTGATGAATGGGAAGAAAAGCATCGAAAGCCCTATTGACAAGCACAGATTTTAGTTTTATTACAATAACGGCCGTTTTAGTGGTAAAATACAATAGAATATATTTCCATGCGTTGTTTACAATGTATTTCATGCGGAATTTTGAATCTCAAAGGAAGAGTTATTATTGCTTTAAGTAATGCATAACTTGATATTTTATTAACAACAATGTTATAGGCATTAGAAATGACAGTTAAGAACACACAAATTAAGCCATTAATAGAAGTTAATTGTGAAATTTTTGTTTAATGATGAACCCAAAGGGGAACAAGCCCAATTTTTGCAGAATAAGAATGCTTTTTTGAAAGAAACTTATGCTATCTTAAAAAAAAACCTTTTTAAAATATATTTTTTGTAGTATGTGGTAGGTTGTAAGAGTGTATTCTTGGCATCATTTATGAATTTTAATTGAAACTGTTTTTTTTTCTATGTCAATTCTCTCTCTCTCACTCACACACACACACACACACACACACACACACACCTTTTAATATGGCAAAATTCACATAAATTATGTGCCTTTATTTTAGTCGTTTTTGGAGGTATGAAACAGAAAGGATAATGTATGAAGTAATGTCACAGCAAAAACAAGTCATCCCTGTATATAGAGACATCACCAGTGAAGAACAGAGAATAGAACCTTTGCCCTTGAGACATTTGATACCCATAGATAGCAGAAAGGAAGGATTTTTGAAACATTTGTCAATGAGGATCAAAGGTAATCTCTCTGAGTATTAAAAATACTGTTTATTACAGTGACTGTCGCTGTCAGCTAACCATACATTTACTTGTTACCCTGAGTTTGATAGTTTGATATCACTTATATATTGACCAGTTTTTTCCACATTGATTGTACCCCCAAATGCAAACACTACAGGCAAAGTTGCTGTTGAAAGGGTGGGATGCTCCACCAGAAAATATTTTATTGAGGAGATGAATAAAACATTTAAAACTTTGGGAGTGTGTGCCTTATAATTAATCACTAAAATATTTTGAATATTTTGTGATAAAATGTCAAACTATGCTTGTTTTAATGTAATGATATCTTTTGTGTGAATGAATTGGAACTGGCATAATTTAGACCTGGTGGACTTTTGTGATTATCTGCTGAGAGCAAATGGGATCTTGGTTACATCTGTCAATCAAAGTGTGTGAAAGATGAGTATAATAAGTAAATAACTTGACAATGTGAATTTCCAGGGGAAGAATATGATGTGTCCATTTTTTATGACAAAAGAGATGAAATGGAGGTAGAACAACTATCTCAAGGTTTGTGGAGATGAGTAAAACTCAGTTTAATACTTTGAACTAAGGAATAGTTTATGGCCATTCAACATGTGACAATAAAGTTATAATTTAGAAATTGTTTTTCAATATCATGGATTTTGGAGGCAGGTCATATTGTTGAATGTAAGTTAATTATATTACTTACTACTAAATAAGAGGCATATTCTACGGGTAAATAATCTATATTACATTAAATTGTAATTGGATACATTAAGTATAAGTTCCAGTGAAATGCATCTAAGTATATCTGTAGTTGAAAATATAACATATATTTTACATTTTACCAGATTTAGCAGGACAAGGGATGACTTGTATGTTGATTGAAAGTGACCATCTACTTGGAGTTAGAGTAGAGGATATGTTTGAGTATGCCTTGAAACAATCCAGGAGGATACTGCTGTACATAACTACACATTACCTGCAAGAGTAAGTATAAGCTAGGTGTTGTCTCTCTTTGAAATTTGGTATTTCTGTCTGGATGTGGTAGAATCTATTACACACCTTATATCTGAATGTAGTACAAATTGCCATATGCTATATGTACTAGTAGAGAGCTGGCTACTTTATTTTTAATTTAAGTAATGCATAACTTGACATTTCATTAACAGCAGTGTTATAGGCATTAGAAATGACAGTTAAGAACACACAAATTAATCCATTAATAGAAGTTAATTGTGGAATAATTGTTTACTGATGAACCCAAAGGGGAACAAGCCCAATTTTTGCAGATTAAGAATGCTTTTTGAAAGAAACTTATGCTATTTTTAGAAAAAAACTTTTTGAAATATATTTTCGTAGTATGTGGTAGGTTGTAAGAGTGTATTCTTGTCATCATTTATGAATTCTAATTGAAACTGTTTTCTATGTCAATTCTTTGCTTTTGTTAATAAATTCTGAAAATGCCTTTCTTTCCTACATCATTTAATATGACAAAATTCACATAAATTATGGTTCTTTATTTTAGATTTTCTTGGAAGTATGAAGCAAAAAGATTAAAGCATGAAGCAATGCCACAGGAAAAAGTGGTCATCCCTGTATATGGAGACATCACCAGTGAAGAACAGAGAAAATTACCTTTGCCCTTGAGACATTTGATACCCATAGATAGCAGAAAGGAAGGGTTTTTGAAACATTTGTCAATGAGGATCAAAGGTAATATCCCTGAGTATTAAAATGTTATTTATTACAGTAACTGTCTCTGTCAGCTTACCATACATTTACTTGTCACCCTGAGTTTGATAGTTTGATATCACTCAGGGGCGGATCCAGAGCTATTTTCTGACAGTCTTCCAAATTATCTTTGTTGATTCACCCTCCAATTTTGACCGTCTTCCAACAGAAAAAATTAGATACTTGTCAATGTAAACTTGAAAATCTGACCGTCTTCTGGAAGACCCAGAAGACGGCCTAAATCCGCCCCTGTCACTGATATGTTGACTAGTTTTTTTCACATTGATTGTACCACCAAATGCAAACACTACAGGCAAAGTTGCTGTTTGAAAGGGTGGGATGCTCCACCAGAAAATATACTATTGAGGAGATAAATAAAACATTATAAAACTATGGGAATGTCTGCCTTGTAATTAACCACTAAAATATTTTGAATATTTTGTGATTTAAAAGTCAAACTCTGCTTGTTTTTATGTAGTGATATCTTATGTGTGAATGAATTGGAACTGGCATAATTTAGACCTGGTGGACTTTTGTGATTATCTGCTGAGAGCAAATGTGATCTTGGCTACATCTGTCAATCAAAGTATGTGAAATATGAGTATAATAAGTAAATAACTTGTGTATTTCCAGTGGAAAAATATGATGTGTCCATTTTTTATGACAAAAGAGACGAAATGGAGGTAGAACAACTATCTCAAGGTTTGTGGAAATGAGTAAAACTCAGTTTAATACTTTGAACTAAGAAATGTTTTATGGCCATTCAACATGTAACATGTAAAGTTATAGTATAAAAATTATTTCCCAATCACATACATGTTGGGGGCAGGTCATTTTGTTGAATGTAAGTTACTTATGTGTACCAGTAAATAAGAAGCACCCTCTATAGATAAATGATATATAGGTATTACATTGTCAGTTAATTTAAATTGGATATATTAAGTAAATTTCAGTGAAATGCATGTGTTTCTGGAGTTGAATATATAACATATATTTTACATTTTTACCAGATTTAGCAGGACAAGGGATGACTTGTATGTTGATTGAAAGTAACCCTCTACATCGAGTTAGAGTAAAGGATATGTTTGAGGATGCCTTGAAACAATCCAGGAGGATACTGCTGTATATAACTACACATTACCTGCAAGAGTAAGTATAAGCTACTAGTAGGTGGTGTCTCTCTTTGAAATTTGGTATTTCTGTCTGGATGTGGTAGAATCTATTACACACCTTATATTTGAATGAAAAATGTAGTGTAAATTGTCATATGCTATATGTACTGGTAGAGAGCTGGCTACTTTATTTTTAATTTAAGTAATGCATAACTACATATCTCATTAACAACAGTGTTATAGGCATTAGAACTGACAGTTAAGAACAGACCAATTAATCCATTAGTTCAATTTCAATTTCAATTTATTTCTGTATTGGTACATATAGATTGTCATGACCTTGTACAATATGAAATACAAATGATACAATACAGTTAGTGCATTACCATCTTTATATAATGAACATAAGTACTAGAAAAATTACTCATAGAATATTCNTTACCATATGTCATAGAAGATCAAACATGTCATGATAGCATGTTGATACAGCTGCTGTATTGTAACAATCCCAAGGGTGGGTTACCTGTCTATAAGTGCCATCCAACAGAGTGTCTAAGTTAGCAAGAGGGGATGGTGTCTTGTCCTTAAACTTGGTCAGAAGGCGTCTCTGAATTGCTCGAAACTGTGCTGCTCTCTGTCCCAATACTTCTTTCATTTGGAGATCTTTTAACCTTACCTGGAGTGGAATAATAATAATAATAATAATAAAGCAAGAGTAACATAATTTTGAAATAGAACTGAAATTCCATGCTTATGATCTCTCACTTTCTGTAATTCTAACATCTTAAAAGTGTCTCACTGTGTGCCACTAAAAATGACTTTTCTGATAAAAAAGATGTTCCATCAAGCATGAAAAATCTGTAATGGATTATGGCATAAAAGCAAATGAAGATACCGATATTATTCTAAGTTGATTGGTCTTCACATGATGTAGCTAAAATAAATACATTATACCCTGTGAGTCAAATAGACTTTAGGAATGACCACATCAGGTGGCCAGAGACACCAGGACTAACTAAGCAAAAAATGTTCAAAGGTGTTAGCAAAGTTTAAAAAAGACACCACAATTTACAGATGTACAATTTTTTTCTTCTTACTTCAAAATGGTGATCAACCACATCAAAGTATTCTGCAAGAGGCATGGTTCCCGAGAAGGAGCACTGAAAGTCTGTAGCACGACGGGCCATGAAATACTTTTCTAGTCTCTTTACTAATTCATTTGTCATAATCCACATGGCTTGAAAGACATCACTTTGTAGTCGGTAGCGCTCTAAAACAAAAATTGAGGCAACTTGATACACAGATAGTGATGATAATTCATTAACAAAAAATCCCATAATAACAGTATTTCAATTTTTTCAGGTTATATACTATCATTTTTTAAATAAATTGTCAATACATTTTTGTGACTCCCAAATCAGTTATATATCACAAAAGATAGAATAAAATTCCTTACGTGATGTTTTGGATGCTAACATTGTGACCACTACACCACCATAAAACTGAAATCCCAGAGCATTGCCAGGGCCTCCTGCATTCTCTCCAAGGAGATCTATCAAAATGGTAAAAATCAAACATAATTACATGAAATATCATGAATCTAACATTTTACAAATTTCCCTAAGACACTGACTCTTTATTTTCAGGGTTCTCCCCAGGCCTTTATAGCGTATCGGCCCCGATACGCTATTTTTTTTGCCGATACGCTTCTTTTTTTGCCGATACGCTTCTTTGAACTCCGATACCCTTTAAGAGTGTGTGTGTGACCAATGCCTTTAATGCCTTTATTCCTGACAGTCGCGACGTAAACCGTAAAATAAAAACGACTGTGTGCGCGTTAAGTTGTTTATTTTTATTCTGCCTGGCGCAGTAATACAAGTATAACATCTTATGTTGAGGGCGCGGGACCTGCGTACTGACAAGTTTCGAATATCAACATCCGCTTATTAGTTTCGTCATCAATGTAATTCTGTGAGATTTGTTTGCTTTATCTATATTTTTGGAGAAATATAATAAATAGTCAATCCTTCATGTTATTTTGACTGAAGAATAGTAGCAGTCGTGATCATTTATAAATAAATGTATCCATGCGGCAAGAGAAAATGTCAGAAAAGATGCAACGCTATTTAATACATTAGCGCCTGTCCGGGACAGGTAAAAATTCAGCTCGGACAGGTGAAGTTGCAGGGTTGGCTGTCCGACAGACAGGTCATGGTTTATGAGAAATTTGGAGCAAAAATCTTT
>NW_019775680.1:907037-934745 GCF_001039355.2 Lingula anatina | reverse complement strand
GGTTGATGTCAAATACCCAATCTCAGTACATTAACTGAAATATAGAATTTCTTAAAGTTGGCCATAAATGTGTCACTTTTTGTATTTATGTTACTGTTATTACCTCTAACTTGCATTACATTATCAAACATCTGTGCTCATATGTGAAGAGAGAGAGCATGATAATGTTGTATTATAATGTAACATATAATGACATAATGTTAGTGTTTATTAAATTTTTCGCTGCCCTATATTCTAGACATTCCTCATGTGAAGCCTTCTAATGATGAAGAAGTATGGCGGATTGCTTGGTTGCCGAGAAACTTGACCTCTGTCCCCTGTGTGTCCTCTGACAAATGTGATGCTTTGGATATTGGTGAGTAGAAGAAAAACGATTTACTTAACAGTACATTGTCTGCTGTGTAACATTTTCATAGCCTATATTGTTAGTTTTCAGCGTTAATAGCTGATTATTATCTGAGCCTGTTTGATTTATAAGTATTGTTGCTTTATATTGCATTTGAATGATTATGACACCACATTCTATGACATGTACTTCAATTCAGTTTTTTATGTTTACCAACAGATAATAGCTTTTTGTTTTCAGATAACCTTGATGGATTGAGTATGTAAAACATATATTCAGTGTCTCAATTTAGCTGAATCTCAAAAGCAGTTACCAGGTCACATATAAAGGGAAGGCTCAGTAGATACTGTGTACGTACCAGTAGGTTGATTATCTATCATATAATTTATGCACACTTTTCATATCTCAATACTTAAAAGGATTACACAAGAAATGAAGTTGATATATTGCACAAAATTTGCAGCATATCAGCCAACAATTTACTATTGTTTCAAAATTGCAAATCACTTCTTAAATATAATTGAATACATTTATAGCTTGGTTAATTGGTAAATTACAGAAACATGCAGAGTAATGCTTATGAGTAATAATATAACTGAAATATTTGATTGAATTAAAAAACAATTAAATACTTACTTTTGAGATATTAAAATGTATACCATATATTTTAATAAAGGAGGTATTGTTATCATTGTGAAACTTTAATGGAATTAATTTTATGAAAGTGCATTAAAACTTATGTCCATTGACATGCTATTTCTTGAATTTTTTTGTCAGGCAGTGGAAGTAAATGTTAAGAAAATTGTTTTGTTTATATTAACATCATATGTTGTGAAAGCTGTATGTCACGATAAATGTTCATGTGGAATATTTTATATTATCAGTAATATTTCAAAAGTCATTATCATATCACTGAGTAAATTTGTCCAATCTGATTGGTTGAAAAGTGCTGAATATGGTGCAATATACTACACCCCTGACCCTCATTTACTGACAGTATTTTAAAAAAATAGGTCAGCTGCCAAATAGCGTAGTTACATCACTTTGGCAGTATTTTGCCTAACTTTGCAGCGTATAGTATTTGCAATTGAAATGAGGTAAACATGGGGTTACGTATCTTAATTCTCAGTTATGTATTAAGAGTTATGTATTAATTGTATGTATTAATTCGTAATTAAGAGCAAACACTCCACAACATGATGAATTTGTTACGTAGTCACCTAGTGGAGGATGAGGAAAAAATGTCTGTATTTGGACTCGAATTGTGCCTCACGCAATTCAGATTTTTTAGAGAGCTCTATACCATTCTGTGTCCCCCAGTAGGTGATTACATAGTTTGTGATATTATAATAGCAATGTACCGTAATCCTGTAAAGCATCATTAAATGAGTCATTTTAATCATTCGTACTGTGTAAAGTAACTCCATGAAGTGATCAGTATTAATTATGTGACCTATAAAAATGATTTTGAAGATGATATCCGTGCTTGGATACAAAATACGAGGTAGATGGTTTCAGATATAATCATTTGACGCACAATTTTTTTTTTTTTTGAAAGATTTTCTTAGCAGTTATTTGTTATTCTTTTTAGTGTTAGTAATGTTTAATATTGTTCATGTCAGTAATAAATTTTTTCGAGTTTTTAACACTTTTAAAATGGCCCTTTTTTAACACAAAGCAAGTTCATTTGGACTGAAGTAACTGTGCATTACTTTCATGGCCTTTTTGTCTGCCAATTTTTTTTTTTTTTTACATTGATTTCTGAGTATACAGTTACAGATCAAGGTAAACTACAGGGTGATGTGAGATATTTTCAATTAAACATTATTTGAGGGTATCTGTACTACTTTTCAGAAATTTAATCATGTTATGCATTTTTGATATATTTAGCTGTTGAATTATTTGAACTTCTTTATCAAAGGCAGAAAGGGAAGAAAGCAGAAATAGAAAAAAAAAAGCAGTTGACTTTCGATCTCTGTTGTAATAAAGCAAACTGTTTTTGTTGTAGATGGTATTTGTTTTGATATGAAATTGCTCTGCGTGCAGAATGCACTATCAGGCCTCAAAAAGGATAATTCCCGTTTTCTAACATTAGGTTTAAATTTGGGAGCACTAATGCACAGATTAATGACTACAGTCAGGAATTAACTACCCCAACATAGAATAATTTGCCACAAGCTTAGCATTTCAATACACAGTTTGGCCATCTTCCATCTGGGTTTCTGACTGTATACATTCGTGGCTTGAGTCCTTAATTTGGGCATTTCTGCTCACAAATCTGAGGCTTGAGCTAGACAGCACCTAATCATTTTTATAGGGCCCCCCGACTCTGTAATTTCAGAATTCTAAGACAAAACTGAATGTGAAATACTTCAGATTTTATAAACATTCCAGTTTAGTTCAACTGAAAAACCAAAACCACTTGTTCATTTAAAATTTGAGTTATTGTAGTTGTGTTCAACCTTCAAAGTAGGACAACAGCATGCTGCATCTTGCATCTGACAAAACTTGGGAGCCATTTTATTTCTGAGGGTGGGGGTGTCTTACTGCCATTGTCATAACATTATTATAACATAGGTACAAGGTACATTTACCATTTGATTTGAAACCAAAATTTTAGTGAAAGAATTCCATCACGAAAAATCACTGGATAAGGCCGCATGAAAACAACTCCTAATTATGTTTATGCATTGAAAAACAAATATGAAAAATATACCAATTTTATTTACAAACCACTTGATACACCTTAACCTTGACATTGTGACTTAACATAAAGGATTTAATAACAGGAAATATTAATAACTGGTAAATAAGGTAACTGATTCACAAGAGTTTCATTGATGATTAACAATCAGTCGGCAGTAAAATGTTAAACATTTTTCCTCAACATAAAAAGTGATACATTTGATTAGTGCAATTTCAGTCAATAAAACTTTTAATTTACTTTTAAAATTTTATTAGAAACTTTTTTCTTCCTTTACATCAACATGATGCTGAACCATATGCCTAGTATGATGTCTTAATAATAAGCTTATGCTTTTTCAAGAAGATAATTACATTTGTCATCTAACATAATCGTCAGTGGTTTAAAACCCCCATCATGAAATATATAGCATTTATACATTTACTACAATTGACAATATACATAATAGCCCTGCCCTGAGCTTTTAGCACATCTCAAACTTTTATCTTAAATTCATCACTCCCTAAGGATGGACATTCTATTAGCTGAACCTAAAACAAGATATGAACAAAACTTGGGAGGTTAAATAATAGTCTATTAATATTACAGATTCATTATATGGCATTAAAACAATAATTTATTCTTCACTGCTTTTTCTCATCACCAACAGTCATTTACTACAGAGGATTTGGCAGTTTGAGCACCAATTAACACCATGTAAAATTCTAGGGGCCTCAAACAAGAATTTGCACAGCTCACTTCCATTGTACAACATGTCACAACAGACAGCAATCTTCTGCTGGACTCCAAATAAGCATGGGAACAACAAATGCAATGATGTCCACAGTTATAGCTATGCCCCACCACATAATAAATATATGTTATGATCCAAACAATCACTGGTAAATAACAATGCTGATCACCACAATGTGACACAAATAGCAGAATAAATGCACCCCAATCACCTGGGTCAATTCAGTGGCTAGGATAGCATTCATTTCTGAAATACTGCCACTAGCTTTGAGAATTAGTTCTGGGTAAAGAAAATGGTAATTGGTTTTGACAATTTTTCATGGATTTCTCTGTAAATTTCAAAGGAGAAACTTGATGGGTTCAACAAATATAAGGGTAGAATGATCCACATTGGAATGAATGACAGGCAAATAGATGCAAGTAAAATGTGTCTCTCACTGAAGATATGTTCAGTTTTATTTATTAGCAGAATATCTCTGGAGCAGCAAAGTATGGCAGTTGTCACAGACCCTCACAGGCTTGGCAGAGGATGGCAGTGGCATCTTGTTGTCAGAACATTCAGAGCAATAGATGTCTCCACAGTTGCGACAGTGGTGCTGAAAGCATTCAGTATGTTTAAACCAAATGTGACGACTTTGAGCTAAATTGGGAAGACATGAATGTGTAGTCTACTGCTGTAGTCAATAGATTTGATTGTAGTTTTAAGTCCCAAAAAGTTACAACAACTTTTTCATTTAGTAACATCTCTTTCATTTTTGCCATTACAATTGAAAAGACCTTACAGATGAAATCTTTTTAATCACAAATTTTTAATGACTTGCTAATTTCACACAAAATAGGTATCATAAGAAAGACAGACAGAAGAACCACAAAGTAAGGGAAATAATGACACTTACTTTTCTCCTTGAAAGAGAGAATTCTTTGGTACAACCCTTACAATTAGTAGCCTCAGCATCATCAGCCCATTGCGCTTCCTTCAAGGCCTGCTGTGCTTCACGAAGATCCTCCATCTTCAATTTTGACCTTAAAAATGACAGTCAAGAATCTCATATTTAAGGATATATATATATATATATATATATATATATATATATATATATATAGCAGGGTTATGCAAGTAAAACCTATTGAGCTTTACTTTTTCAAAACCATTTAATGGACATTGTTTGAGCCTAGAACTTGGCTGCCATCACTGCATGAAGTATACAGAACTAGAATTCAGGCAAGATTCCATGAGTGGGGTCTTTTTTCAGAGATAAGAATGAAACTCTATGTGCTGAGAACGTACTCTTAAAAAGCAATACTAAAGTGACACCCAAAGCAAAGTGAAGTAGTACTGTTGTGTTATATAGATGTGTAATCTGAGAAAACTTCAAAACCAGAAAAATATCTGTAAAAAATTGTTAACTTTTTTTTCAATGTCACACCGGACTTGCTAGTCTACAATTATTTCTGACTCCCATCTATTCAAGTCCTGCAATATCTTGCTTGATTTTACAGTAAGTCGCAAGACTTTGGACTAGCTTGGTCAATTCCCATTGAAAGAGCCAGACACATATAAATTGTTGTCAATAAAAAAATCAGCTAAAGTGAGTATTTAAAAGTAACTAGCAGATCGTTTACTTGTACTGCTGTAACAGCTTCATTAAAAAAAGAATTTAATGTCCTATGTACCAAATGATACATACTCGCTCAAATGAGAACCAAGTTCTGTCAAAGCTTTTTCCTGTTCCTCACAAGTTTGTTTCATACTTTCATGCCTCTTCATCAAGTCACTGTATTCCTGCAAGACAAGTCATTATCTAAGTTTAGATATAATGTTACAATTAGTTTGCTTAAGCACCATCATCAGCAGTATCCATTTAAGTTTTTGATGTGGGCAGAAGACTCAGAAGATTGCATAATATTGGTCATCCGCCAACCCCATCATCAGCAGTATCCATTAAAGTTGTCTGAGTGGGCATTATAGTTATCAGCGTGGGCAAAAGACCCTTCATTCAGAATATAGGATATCTTGTTTTTAAAATTTGCCATTTGATTTATGCAAAGGATCATTAATACAATACAAAACAACTGATTGTGTGAAATAGCAAAAAAAACAGACAAATAAGTAATTTTTTACTACCTACCTGTTTTACCTTTCCCATCTGCTGTAAATCAGACTGCAGCTGAGACACCTTCCCCCTCTCCTGTTCCAGTGTCTTCTGGACCGTGCCCCGCCACTCTCGTTCAATTCTTAGATCTGTTTCCAAGGCAGCCCTGTGTTGTGAAACATATACAAATGTCTTTATTGAATGGAATTTTTCTTTCTGCAAGTCTGTAATAAGGGAGGATTTAGATTTTTCAATACAGTTAGTTGGTGTAAGCCTCCCCCCCCCCCCCCACTCTACTCCATCTGAAATATCTGTTCAACTGTGCCTAACAGAAAATACGTAGTTCATGTTCTTGTGAAGTCCAACTCAATACTCCTTGCACTTTTCAAACATGAATTAAGTAAATATTTTTTCTCTTTGAACAAACCTTACTATAAAGCAATTTCTTGAAAAAGACCGTTCTGAACTAATATTTAAGAGTACCCATAGCTCTATGAAGAAAAAAAAGACTTGCTACAAGTGATGTTTAACTAAATTAAATGAAGAAATTAAATTGAACATCTCAAAGTGTATCTAAAATTGCCAATTAACACAGCAGTGGTGTATTTGGTTATAATAAGTATTTAACTGTCTAAAATGAGGTTGGTTTTCATATACTGGGAAATATTTCAAAAATTGATAATATTACACTATTTATGCAATAAGATATTTCAAATATAAATTTCCTTTCAAAACTTATTCACTCTCATTAATAACAATTAATACAAACTAGTTTAAGGCGTAACTTTCCATTATAGATAAATAAATAAATCTAGTTGTTTAATCTATTTTCACTGTAAACTCAAACTGAGTCCATTTGCATGCAAAAGTAAAACACAGAACACAGCTTACTACAAAATACACAATAAACAGCTAAATGAACAATATTTTACAGAGCTCACATAAAACACAACACACAAATAATCTTCATTTTCCTAAACTAATCTAAGTCTCTTACCGCCTAGAATCTTTCTCTGCAAGCTGCTGACCCAACTTGCGTGCCGTCTCCTCAGCTGCAATTTTGTCTGATTCACATTGCTTTACTCTGATGAAGGTTACATCATGCAAAAAGAAAAAGAGAAGCAGGGATACATTTAATATTGAACAGATCATTTCAATAATAACAATAAATATAGACATTTTAAGATGATGAACAATATTTTTTCAAGTGCAGCAGCCATGCTGGCATGCAAGGCTCACATCAGCTGTAAAGCAAACAGCCCACTGATCCTCTTAACATTTATTTTATACATTATGACATGAAAACAATTCACTAAGCTGGTGGAAATCTTATCTTACAAAATTATGACATATTCCTGCTAATTTTGAGTGGGTACAAAGTTAATAGCTCAAATTAAATAATTTTACAAACTATGTTTGCACACAAAATACAAACAAAAAACATATTTAATATTCCGTTTCCCGTTTTGCTATCCTCCATTTATACATGCCATTTCTAAATATTTGCTTCAAAGTTAAGTAAGTTTAAAACAGAATGGCAGCTCTCTAGATAAAAATTTCATGACTAGATTGATTCTCTAAATGCTTTTTATATGTTTTTTAATATCCCACAAAACACAAATACATTGACCCTACACATTCAAATAAATTACAGTTAAAGCAAACTGCATGAGAAAAGCAATGCTTTACAATACCATGTTAATTTTGTATCAAGACACATTTAAAAAAGAACTGAACTACAACAATATGGTAGGAAACATTTAACAATTACACGGAAATAAGACAAAATTAAAAGAGGCCTTAAAAACAGCCACAGCCTGCCATAAATTCACAATAAATCCATTATTAAAAACCCGTCCTGGTCATTTTTTTTTTCAACAATTATCAAGTTCCAATAGGTTGCTTAGTATGTGAGGCCATGGTCTCCTTTTCATTAAATTTTGCTTCACAATTAAGTTTCGGTTGAGCAAGGCAAAAAAAAAAAAAAAAAAAAAAAAAAAAAAANTTTAGGACAATATACTAGAAGTAAAAAATAAGTAAATAAAAAAATTATTTTTAAAATCTCTGTTCTCTCTTTAAAACAAATTTTGTACCTTGCCTCCATGGCCCTCATTGCTTCTTGCATCTGGTTGGTCTTCTCTTCAAGCTTGGCAACAAGTTCTGTTTTGTGTTTTAGAGAGCCATCACATGCCTAAAGGTTCAAAGAAAATAGGTTTAGACCTTATTCATTAAGATTGTTTGAGGACATGAAAGTAGTTTTTTTTTTTTTTTTTTTCTTTTTGCAAATAACTATCATCAAAACAAGTTTCTATGCCCTGCTTTAAGCCAGCTTTGAGTTCTGGTAATTTTTTCATGCTCCCGTTTGCCTGTTATTATTATATGATATGCTATTATTTTAGTCATGTGTTACACACTTTCACTCTTGGAAAAGTATGTTATAAACGAGGAATGTAAAAGTATTTTTAGTTTCCTATTTCTACAGACAGACTGGGCGTGTTTGGCGTTGAAACTGAAATATGTCTCAATCTTTGGAGAGTTTGATGTTGTGAATTTGTATTTTTTATTTTTATTATTTTTCTTTTGTATAATTTCCTGCGATAACTGCTTAAAAACCAATTGATATGCCCATTTAAGTTAGCAATCCCCACTTGTGGCTTGGATTGCTATTTTAAGGCTTGAATGTTACCACTAAAATGACCTGTTATTTGTAAAATGTGCATCAGTTAATCGTGCTCGCAATTTCCTTTCACATCGTCACGTTCTGAATAATGATTTCCAAACACCTGCATGTAAAGAAAGGGAAAAAGCTAAAAAAATTCTCTTATGGAAATTATTTCACAGTTGGTATCAGTTAGGTACACAGTTGAGCACCATTCAATCCAGAGTTTTGAAATACAGCAGATAAAACACTAAAAAGAACTAACAAACTATCATACTATAAATCAAAACTGTTACATCTGCTCAATATCCTACACGAAGAGGACCTGACATTTCAGATTTCTTGATTTGTCTTTGATGCATTGTATTTATCAAAAATCAGCCAATCTAACATCTATACAGCTTAAACTTCTAATGAAAAATAGGAGTGAAAAATAATCCACATGATTCTATTCTAAAAATGTGGAAACATATCTCTGAGGCATAAAAATTCAAACTTTAATTCTGGCTGTTTTGAACATTTAATTTTATTGCTCATTTTGAAATTGGTTCAAGGTAAGAGGTCAAGATGACAGCTGCTGTTCCATGGCATTTATGGCTAAAAAGCAGCAACAACAACAATAATAACAACAGAAAAACAAAATTTCACATTTTTGGTTAAATCTCATATACCTCCATCACATAATAAATTTGAAGGGAATTAATGAGAATTTTTTGACAATATTTTTTTTTTCAAATTGCCTCAAAACAGCATCAGGATTTTAATTTATTTTGATGAAGCTTTGATGGAAACAAAATAATTATATCAAAGTATAAAACTGGCTTGGGCTTACTTAAGGAAACATATTCTTCAAAACATTTCCTGTAGTATTTTTGGGTTTTCAGGTCACAAAGGTGATGATTGCACAGTATTAAGACAATTGTTGTGGACTGTAATTTCATTACAGTATGTATGCTTTCCTTTTTTACTTTAATAATTTCATTTATTCATTAATTTATCCATGTTTTTTCATTCCATATCCAAAAAACTGCCTCTTTAAGATGGGTGAACAAGAATTTATACTCAAAACATTGCTACTTACATCCAAAATAAAAAAGAATATTATCTTTCTAATAAAAATAATATTTTTGTATTTATACATCACATTATCAAGTTCAATTAAACATTCTACAATGCTAGAAGATATCATAAAACTTTTTGTGGAAATTTTGTACTCTTTGACAACAAACTCAATACCTAGTCTTCTCTTTTGAAATGGTCCCTAAGCATGTAAATGATAATTGCTGTCAGAATTAAAGTTCATCTTCGCAAAAGTGGGCTCTTCCTAGGCGTCACTTCTTTCACCTTGAGGTAAAACTAACCATTTATAAGGAGGCAAAAGGTGGAGGAGCTAAGAATTTATTTGCGAGATAGCAAGAGACAACAGCCCGGATCTCAACAGTTGCTTCACAACTTGAAAAAGAGTCAAAGCTAAGAAAAGGTAAGTTACAAAAATGATGTAAGCTAAGAGTAATCATTCAACCAGGCATTCAAGGAATTGTTTTATGTAAACTTTTCATTTGTGTGTCTTATTTCTTTTGTTTTTTAACAGTTTCAACTTGTTTCAAGCTTGTTTCAGCGAACAAAGAATTTATCCTCTAGTTGCCAAAACCTTGTCAGTTCAACCAAGTTTATAAAAAACAACTTTTTTGACCAGTTAGACAACAACCGAGTGATAGCTAAACTTTGCTTTCCTATTCATATTTACCAGTTTTTTTTCTTTTTCTATCAGTTTTTTTATCTGCTTTTAAAAACAAAAATATTGCAACTAATGTTGCAAGTTACATTTTTCTTTATCTATTTCCTATATATATATTTATTTATTCATTTATTAATTTTATTTATTTATTTACTTATTGTACCAATTGAAATTTCAACAAACAACATGCCTCATTACAGGAAATTCTTGAATTCCTAATTTGTTGCATTTTTGGCAGAGCAACAACAATAAGATGAAAAAGAAACTGACAAAATGAGAAAATGCATAATTGTTCATTCAGGTTATTTCTTAATTCCTTTTTTGCGTGTAAATGGGATAAATTTGTTACCCTTGCCATAATTTTTACTAACACTAGAACTAAATTTAGTTCTTTTATGAGGATCCTTACAGGCACTTAAGTGTGTTCTTCAGCAGATGTGTTTTTAAAACAATGGCTGATATTTACTACGCACACATGGCATATAAGGATCTTCTCACAAAGTGCCAGTAAACGTCTGCTGGATAGTACATTAATGTCTGGTTTTAATCTTCCGAACAAGGATCCTTTGACTAGGTCAGTCTGACTGCCATTCTACACTCAGCCAAAAAAAAAAGTTTAGACACATTGCTATATTCAACAATTATGAAATAACCATATGAGCTAAGGTAAATATTTAAACCAAATATTGATGGATAATTACTTTTTTATATACAATGATTATTTTCCTACTACATTACATAGCTTTTTAATTATTAGAAACAATTCGATTTTCTGAACTTTTTGATCAAGTGTATTTAACTATCTTCAAAAAGTACCATCTACGTCTGAAATGTCTGAAATAATAATAATAATAATAATAAGCTGTTTTGAGACAATAAACTGAGATAATGATAACCTATTTTTATAAACAATTATTACAGGAAAAAAATTGGAAGTATGAAAATAGTTCCAACTTGATAATAACTATAGTAATATCCATTATAATCAACTGACATCAATTCAAAGAGTCTTTATTTGACAAAGAAACTCAGGAGATAAGGAAAAACAAGCTGCTTAATTGACTCAATCAGTGACTTAACCTCCCAGCTAAAAATATATATATATATTTCTCAAATACAGACTTACTTGTATTGGCAATATAAATGTGATATGAAGCTACTTTTTTAACATATATGGTGCTGGTGGATGCATTTAGTCACTTATTTCTAGATTTTATTATTTTCTCTTCACTACAAAATATTTACAGCATAGCATTTATATTCTCCCATAAAAACAGGACATTGGATTTAGCACATACTTATGATTTCCACACTTTCCTGATTACCCATTTTTTACAAATTACCATTGGAAGATATTTTTGAAAACATGAAATAATCACTGACTCAATTTCAGTGGTGCTAAAACACATCACAGAACTGAAACTATATCAGAATAAGACAAAATCTTCGTTAAACTATCAAGGGTGAGCTAGTTTATCCCTCTCGAAACAGGATAATCTCACTTATTTTCACTATTCTTTCATTATCTTGCAGATCACGATGTCTAAGCTGGTTCTGAGCTTGTCTATCATTGGGCTGATTCTGATGCAGGTGGTTTTGTACACATCTGCCCAGATGTACCACTACAGCAAAGGATGGGGACCTTCATCCTCTGGTAAAAGGAACTCCCCAGAAAATCTCTGTCAAGTCAGGCCTTTTATTAGAAAACTTGTCCATGATGTTATTCAGGTAAGGATTTTATTTGTAATTTCAGTCATCTCTCAAATAATCAGCAATTTTAACTGCTGACAAAAATATAGAAGTAAAGGTTGACCTGTCAAGACTATTTACTGGCCATAGACGATTCATTTGCAAAAGAGGGTTCTTACTGTAACAAATGTATCATTGAAAGATGATTATGTACTGTGAATAAACAACTAAACTCCATGTAAATTGAAGACTATCATGTACTAAGTCATTCCTTAATTTTCAAACATGATATAGATACGTGTCTTCAAGTTCTCAATTCTGACCAAAAACTCTAAAACATTCCAATTGGATCACTGAGTATTATTTAACCTCAGTTCTTTAAAATTATTTATTTATTCATTATTTATTTATTTATTCATTTTTGTCTGTGGAAGAACAACCATATAAAAGTGACGTACGGAGTGCCATGATAACTTACAAATTTTTAACAACTTGATCATATGGCATTACCCAACACAACATTCTAAAGACCTGCAGATCCACTTAGGTTCATGACAGAAAGCATTTTTTTTTTTTTTTTTTTTTTTTTTTTTTTTTTTTTTTTGTGGGCAACAGGAACTCTTTAAATATCTTGAAAAAAATTAGATACTGGGATGACTAAGAATTTTGGAACTTGTTTGTAATTAAAATGTCTCCCTACCAGCTATGAAAGCTATGAGAGTTATTGTGCACCATCAGAAAACATGAAGAAAAGAAGTTCTGATACCTTCATTTGCAAAAAAAAAAAAAAAAAAACATAAATGTGATCAAAGATTATGTGACATGTTTGAAATAGACTCTTCACTGAGCAATTCTGGTCATATTTTTGGCATCAAAAAGTATAAGATCATCTGTCTCTTGTAGCAGGAATGTTCATGAATACAATACTAGTGCACTTTTCAGGAAAATTCATAATTACACACTCTCGCTTCTCCACAGTGGTTAACACTAATTACCCTCTTCCATCAGACTTCTGATTACCATCATCAAGTGAAAAGACCACGTTTCCACACGTAATGATGTGAAACCTGTAAGTTGTTACCAGTCAAAATGAGTATAAATGGGACAATAATGGCTTTTGTATAACCTCGCTTCCTAATGCATCCTCTGAACCCTACTGCTCAAAAGGTAATGTTTCTTAAAGCAGGTGCTTCAAATGATGAGGTCTAGTTAACAAGAACATCATCGTAAATATTATGACCCTAAATTACATCCTGGTGCACTTATTTTGATGTAAAACTACTGGTCTTGTTATTGTCATGATCTTATAATATGTTTTAATTATCTCTGAGATTGCATGGGATCAAGACAATAAAATGCTGAAAATGCTTCATGTTGTTATGGTTAAAAATAATATATATTACAGGGTTTGTTTTCTCTTTAAAATTTGCTAATACTTATGTAAAATATATAAACTCATATACTTGAACTTTTTTCATACAATGAAATTTAAACTAAAGGCCTATTCCCAATGTAACTAATGTTCAATGTAGATTGATCCAACTCTGAAGGTCCTCTCGTTGAATACAATCAGATAAAAAGATTAACACACCTCCTGGCATTGAGTAGAATATACAGAAAAGCTGGTGATTATACAAGTACCTTCAAAACAAGAGTAAGAGAGTCATTCAGTTTATCTGATTGCATTCAGCGAGTCCCCTTGCAAAGTTTGATCAATCTACATAGAACAATAGTTTCATTGGAAATGGGCCTTAAACCTGCTTTTAGTTACGCTGAATAATTTCATATTGTGTTTGAAAGTTACAGTTAAAGACACAGTAGAAAAACTGCACAGTTGTATATTATATAGGAACAGACAGAGATTTTACACAAACCAATATTTCTGATAACTTCAGGGTGAGTTTGAAAGGCTAAAGACGGTGTGTGCCCATGGCCAGTGGCTAGGAGGTGCTGGAACAACCCAGAGTTTATGGGAACAGGTACAGACACATTTAACATAGTCTACCTACTGAAATATCACCAGTTTTACTTAATATTATCAAATATGTACCACAGTAATACCATCTTGTTTAAAAACATGCCACGGAATAAGTATGGAAAATTATAGGCAATTGCATTTGCATCTTACAGATAGAGCGCAGACTTCCCCAAGATGAACCTACTTTGGAATGAAGATATTTTGCATTGTTTGTGATTTCTGGCAAAAGTCAAGACATGCAAGCAGAAAAATTACAATGAACTTTTACTGTCCTCATGTAGTAAGACTGCACTACCTTGTTAAAGGCACAAAGGCATTAAAAACTGGAATGAATAACCATTGTATTTCTGTTGTAAAATGGATTTTTTTTCCCAAAAGATCATTCATTTCTATTTCCTTTATACTGACTTGTGTATTAGTTCACAAAATTATAAGGTGTTCAATTCAGATGTGAAAAATAAAAAAAAAACTGTAAGATCTCTAAAATGTGTTTATAAAGCATTGTTTCATTTTCTTGGGATAATAATCGGAAGACATTACCGCAATGACGCAGGAGAAAATTAGAAACAATATAATCTTCAATGCATTTTGTATTATTATAATCATTAAAGAAATTTCCATTCTCAGTTTTCAAGTGTCTACCACATCTCAAATAATTGCATGGGATTGTGGTCTACCTAAAACACACAATCAATGCAGCAATGATGGGATAGCAAATATCATTCATAATCAATTCAAATGGTTTCTTTTATAAAATATTTAACTGCACTGCTCCTTTCCTCAAGAGTTATAACAATATGGTGAATTTAGTATTAAGATTAACTCTTCCTTATTAAAGATTGAAAGTGTATATGTACTGTTATTATAACATAAAACAGAACTTCAAATATGTGTCTAATCACAAAGAATCAGTTAATGTGCACTGGTTCATGCTTGCAGGAAAAAATTTACCTCTTGGGCCTTGACACTATTTAGATTATAATACATTTTGCCCAAACATGCACATATACAGAAACAAGCCTTACCAACTTTTACCAACTTTACCTCACTCTTTTACTAATATTAAACCTCTCAACAACACATTTCTCCCAAATGACGAGCCTACTTACCTGCAGTTTGTTGTACAGCTCCAAATTAATCTGTTTTATTTCATCTAACTGCTTTCTCAGAGATACAACAGTGTCCTGCTTCTCATGGACATCTTTCTCCAGCAGTCTCATAGCCATCTCCATCTCTGTTTTCATGCCTATTTGCAGTTCTAATTCTTTTTCAAGGTCCTATGAATATTACACAAAGTCTAAATATATGTATTTTCAAAGGAGAGTTCTGTCATTAAACTCCTAATAAATTGTACCAAATGTGTTTTCAATGGTACAGTTCTGACTACATTATAATTGATTCTGGGTATGGATAATAATAATAACTACCACAGAAGATTTTCTGTCATAAGAATATCACAGGCAAATTCAATGAATCAAACAGAGAAGTGCAAACACCTCTTTTCTCACAATAAACTTTATCTTTTATCATTATGATTTTTATGATACATGAAACAGGTTGATTGTCAATGTCATGCTGCTGTCATTGTCTTCTTAGTGAAGAAAACAGTTCGGTTTCACTTTCTCCAATACAACCATGCAAGTAAGTTAAACCAAGACTTTCAGGTTCCCTAGGATCATTCTCCAACAAAAACAACAACAATATGCATCACAGAATAAATAAAATGGTGAGGAAAAAAACAGAGCAGTATTCAAATTAAATCAAATACCAACATTACGACATTAAAGATAGGCAGGGTATGGGTACAAACCATTCTCATTTGGATCTCCTCTTCCTCTCTTTTCTTTGAATCGGCATATAAATGATCCAGACCTTGCCGAGAGGTGATATAGGTCTCCCGCTCTACTGACAAGTCAGCCTGAGCAGACTGGAAAGAAGGGACAGGGACACATGCTAACTTTCTCCTCTTTTTAAATTGTCCACCAAATTTTCATCAGATTGCTCTAATGTTTTAGAAAGGGGCATGTTACTTCTTTTTTTTTTTTGGTCCAGACCTCAATTTGACACATAAAACTTACAAACATACATGCTATACAGACGTAAAACACATGCATACAAACAGTGCCAAACTTAATAAAATTACCCAAAATTTTTTTCATGAAATAAAATGTCAAGGTGTTTGGGATTAATGGGCAACTAAACATAGCTGCACAAGAGGTTAAATATCTAAAATGATTGCCACCAACCAGTAGTCGAATTAAAGTCTGCAGAGAAATATAATCTTGACTGGTACTGGCACAATCCCGCATTTTTACACAGATTTTTTTTTTATTTTTATCAAATTTAAAAACATAGTAAATCAGGTAGCCAATTCTTTGAAATATTTAAAAAGAACATACAATCTCGCTATTTCAAGCAAAAACAATGTGTAAGTACAGTATGAATTGCATGGACTGTAACAAAGACAACTGGTTAGGTTAACTGAAAACACATGATTACATATAACAAATCAAATCAGGTTTGAATTGTAAACAATGCAGACAAACAATGGAACAAAGGAATTTTATCAATGAAATGACTGGCTGCATTTTACCTGCTTTCTATGTTTCCCCTTAGACATGAAATGAAATGTTAATCACTTATAATTCAACTTTCTAATGAACATTACAGATATTTCATGTTATAGAAAAATCAGATTAAAGAAGATAAATATTTAGGTCTGAAAATTGCACACTATAATTACATACATCTACAGAAAAATGCTCAAATTTCACAATATACCTCCATTTTTCTTTGATAACTTGTCTCCAGGCCTTCTTTTTCATGCCGTAGCTGACTGTTCTCTTCCTGGAGGGCCAAGATATTATTTTTAGATATTGCAAGATCTTCTCTCATCAGTGTGTTGGAAGTCTGCACAGCTTCCATCTTTTGCTGAAGATTGGTCACGGTAGCACTAGAATTCAATGTTGAATGCACTAATTGACAATTTGAAAGTACTAAACATATATGTACAATATTCTGAGATGAAAATTCTATTCATAGCAAAAAGCTATGTAGTGATTGCTTTTTGAAACAACCATTAATTCTATCAAATACTGATCCTATCAAATCCTTTTCTTACATCATTTATTATAAGATATTTCTCAATATAATTCATAAAATGGATGAAATCTGCCAAAAGGATAAAAATACCCATTCCTGATAGACAGAAATTTGTCACAATGTTTTAATGGATAATTAAATAGAAATGAGTCCTGGAAAAAAATTCTATATCTTATGCTTCCACTATTTGATAATATTTACTTAAGGTGTCTGTTTAATTCTTCAAGGTAATTTTTTTGGTCCAAGATGGCTGCCATCTTTGCATTTCCCTCAGAGCTATAAAAGAAACAGAAAGATTTCAGCTGAATCAACAAAATGTTGCAAAATATGTTATATCTACAAGAGCTAGCAAAATTCACAGGTATTTACATATCCTCTCAAACATAGCTGTGCAATGAATATTCATATCTATAGATCTAAAAACTTGCAGACACAATAAAACAACATGTTACTGAGTTATTTCCATATCACTTTTTTTACAACTCACCCATCTTCTTCTTCATTCTGTCCCAAAAAACTGTTGTCTTTTAGGTATAAGCTGAAATCAATGACACCCATCTGAAAATAAAAAAGAAATTACAATAAGGTACAATTGTCAGGGCATAATTATATTATAATTATAACAATTCCCAAGTAGTACGTATATTGATCAGGGTGCTTTTGAGGTCTTTGGACTGAGTATGAAATATAACAAAAATATGTATTCTGGTCTTCTCACAAAAGCAACATGAATATCAATTTCTAAATTTTTTAAATGTCAATTTTGATACAAAATTTCTTTTGGCCTTTATGGGTGTCACCAGCCAGCCAGTAAACACCCCACCCCCACCCCATCAGACTTTGGGATTTTAAATACCATAACATGCAATCTAAGCATCTGGTGACATCAGATGACAGTCTAGTCTGCTCCAATTTTGAAAAAAAACATAGAAACCTATTGTACTTACTGGTTCATCAAGATCATCTTCTTTGATACAAATGTTACAGTCTATCACATTCAATCCCACCAGGAGGCCACTTATAACTATTCCCTCTTCTTCTAGCATAAAAGCACCAGGTTCATAGAAATCTCTGTAAAAATAAAGATTGCATATTACCTGATGTTGCATGCATCCTGTGTTGAGAATATAATTATTTTATCAGACACCATTCGGGAACTGTATCACAACCAACACAATACACACAGCTTCCACACAATGTTTGTTATCAGCTAAAAGCACAACTGATTTAAATCCCTAAGAGCCTTGATAGGTATAAAAATTATTCTAAAAATATGCTTAACTCATCTTCTGATGGTTCTTGGCATACAAAATGGTCTAAATGTAGCAGCCTGTTCAGTAGGTACTGTGATCATCTTTAGTTCCCATTATCTGAATACCCAATTTAACTGTTTAGTCCAGCCTGCGTCACGGCTAGGGGGTATATTCCAATGGGTTTGTAACCTACTTTGTATCATTTACAGCATTTTACCAATGTAGGCAGGGAGACCATCTGAAATCAGCAGCATCGCTTTTGAATTGTGGTCAGCCATATCTAGTTGGCAGATCAGTGAGTACTTGGATGATCCATTTCCCCTTACACCTTCAATATGCACAGAGAATCATCTAATACTTACACAAGTACATCATCCTTTTTATCTATGAGAACTTTGAAATAATCAGCAAGTCTCTTCTGCATCAAGGCCAATCTCAAAAATGCACGAGCTCTTCCTAGAGGTGTCCTGGTAAAAACAATATGTTTTATAATCTCACCCAAAGATAACTTCATTATATCCATGTTAATCTACTCTTTATGATACTGATGCTGGTCAATAAATATCACAACAAGACAGTCAAATACCAAAACATTCAAAAATAAATAAATAAATAAATAAATAAATAAATAAATAAATAAATAAAGATAATATTATAATATAAGATAAAGGTAAATACAATAAATGGACTTGTAACTACATAAGCAATTCAATAGTATTACTAATAAACACAAAAAGGAAGTTAAATACCAAAAACATGAATTCGATTATTGATGATAACAATGACTGTATAAGTGTAGGTCCTATTTAGAAAAATAATAGAATTGATATACAACTGAACGTGTAATTACTGATTTTGGTCACTGCAGATATTGTGAAAACAATAAGAAAAGTAAGATTGTAGATGAAGTTCATAGTGGCACATGACCCTTATTTCCAAGGCACTGAAAGGGAGTACCCTGTTGCTGCAACTAACAACAGTGATATACAGTTTGATGCATCCTGCTGTTATTGTTCATGATACAGCAGATCACCAACAGCATGCTGGAGCATGGGGTTTATCTTGAGAAGCTATTGTGTTATTGTTGTTATCTATGTCATTTTGATGTGGTTGTTATACTTGGCAAACTGTCAATTAGTATGTCCTCCCCCCTCTATTCACAAAATGGAAATTAGAATTCTGTATAATCCTCTTTCCACATTGCACTGCAACTCTTTTTTGTAACTACTGCTGCTCATTCATATTTCCAAAAACAAATTTTTCAATCATTACATATACATGCTTGCTGTGGCTGACAGTTATGGTCTTTGACATATCATAATAAAAAATCTCCCTTTTGGAAAAATTGTTCAAATGCGTTAGTCACCTAAAAATACTAATTGAGTAAAGCAGGAAAAAAATCCAGAGGAGTCTGACATTTCATGAGTAAGAATAAATCAATACGAAAACTACTGAACTGGAGCTCCAATGCTCACTAGTCCATTATCATTGAAAATAAATTTCAACAAGACAGTGATACTTACTTGAGATTTGGCATATCTCTTACACTGGTTGTTATCTCTTCTGCTTCTGACACATGCTTTTCTATTTGTTCTAACACTGGGAAGAATTCTCGCTTATCTCGCAGAATGCTTTTTTTTGCTGAAAAAAAATGTTATAGATACTGATCTGAGCTTGGTTTAACCTAAGCTACTGCAGATATATAATATAATGCAAAGACCTAACATTAGACAGAGTATATTGCTGATGATTACTTTTCAATTTGATTTATCAATATTAAATTAATTTCATAAACAAATTTTTAAAGCAAAAGGGAGTAAACAAAAAGAAAAGATAAACTATGACTTTCTGGCACCATGAAATATATACTTATACAAAGTAATCTTTGTTGCATGCAACATTTATGGTTAAAATAATTTACTCTGGCAGAGAAAAAGCATTTGATTTTCTTTAATCAACTTAGCACTGAATAAGTGAAAAATGGACTAAAACCCATGAATAGATTAAAATCTTACGTTTGAGCCCATGGCGAAGAACATGTTCCAATACAACAAAAAACTGTTGTAGCGGAACAAAATCATCATCCAACATCCTGCCTTGAGATAGAGAAGAGTCAATCAGCTCTTTGATCACTAGTTTTGCCACGTGAAGCAAGTTGGACCTTTCAATAGCCATAGGATCCCTCCCTAATAACAATTATAACAAAATTTAACAAGAGATTTGCAAATATAGATTTAAGGATGGCTTTGATAAGTCAAAGAATTTTACCCTTTATTGGAAAGAGGATTTTGTCCTAGAAATGTGATGTTAATTTAGTAGAATGTTCATTTTTCAAAAATATTTAATGACATGTTAAGAAGATATAGGTTCCTAAAAATACAAGCCACATTCTACTCATAACTGAGTGGTGATGAATAAAAGTAATAACAGAACCAATGACGCAAAAGGGATGAGTCTATGTGCATTGATTAAAAATGCCGTAACTTCAAAACCTGACATAACAGCCATCTCTGTCATCTATGCCTAACCTAAACACAAACTAGCATAAATAAAATGAAAAATATTTGATGAAAATTCTGCAATTCATGGCTTTCTTGGTGAAAATGCACTCATTTGGATAAAGACATATTAAAATTATCCATCAAAATATGAGAAAAGTTCAGTGTGTATAGACGAGTACGGACAAAAAAAATCAATAAATGTCTAAACCTCCCGGCATCATTAGAAGCATACTGTCAGGGATCAAGTACAAATACTTTAATAAAATCATAAACACCCAGTCTGTAAAATATAATGAGTATACAAAGCAAAAACAGTGTTCACTTGAATTACGTTAGTTATCTCATTGGTCTTAGCTGGAACAACCATTCTAGTTACCTTATTAAAATAATATAAAGATAGGAGATCCAGGAGAGGGAAAAACTTCTGAACAAGGTTCCCTACTCTATGTACACCTTCTGCAAAATTTGGGCCACCACACCCCCCTGTTTTCAGGAGTTAATCTACTGCTGACAATGCCATATTACTAGTGAATAGATCTACACCTTTTAAAATCAACATGTACACAACCAACTACCATTTATCATCTATTTTGGTATAGCCCATATGGTTCAATAAACAGAGTTTATAAAGGAAGTGCATTCATGTAAGTATTGGCACCACTTTTGCAGGAAATTTGCAGTCTTTATGCTATACTCATGGGGTGGATTAAGCAAGCTAAAAGCAGTTATTCTCAATATGCATCTGCACGCTGGGTTCCACATAGGGGCCTAGCCAAGGTAGTACTTTTTTATTTCCAGGTAAATCTACCATTTTTAATACAAAAGGAACACAACAGTTTCACTTTTGTTCATTAAGATTGCATATCACATAGCTGACAGGAGTCATAAGATTCTTTTCTAACATTTTTAAATGTTAGAATATTAAAATAGTCTATCTTCAGCTGAAAATGACATTTACTCCAACCTATACAAAATCAACAACATACTCTTTACTACAGTATCTACGAATATAATACATAAATATAGATACTCAGAAACTTAGAAATACTAAGAAACCATTCCCCTTTGAAATGACAGGTCCTCATTTCTGATATATAATCTATGAACACACAATAATAGAATGAAGTATTGATTTGGTAATAGCAGCTAATAACAAGACTGTGCTTCAAACAACTCGGTCTTCCCTATCAATCCACTGTATCAAATAACATGATAACCTGGCAGAAAATATTTTCAAACATGAAGACACATTCTGGTAAAACATTAACTTTCATGCTTTACCAAATCAAGCCTGTAGGCTGGGCTAAGGAGGAATGGAGGATGAGGTGTTTGAGGGCTTCCAGACACTGTTCAAAAGAAACACTTATGGCTGGGCAAAGGGATACTGTGAATCAAAATAAGATCTTGGTTCTATGTTAGGCTTCCCAGTATTTTTTTCAGGGAAAGAGTCCTCTCCTTTGAAATTGCTGTCTACATGCCTGTAAATGAATGTTTTATGCTAAAACAAGTATCCTTCATGACTGCTTTTTGATAGAGAATGGTATTTCCATTTGACAAGTGTCTCATGATTCCAGAAGATTGAACACCTCATAGAAAATAACTGGAGGTTGAATCTAAATCCACAATTACCTAGACTCCAGAATTAATTAATACATACTATGTAAAGTAGCTAATATTACATATAAAATGTATTATAAGAGACTGACCATCATCAGTGGGTGACATGAGCATACTGTGCTGCATATCTAACTGCACATCTTGCAGCTCACGCAGACATAGCCAATCTCCATCCACAGACACTCGGAAGTTACACAGATAAATAGTCTCTTCTGCCATTTTGAATTTCCAGAAAAAAACCCTGCAAAACAGCTCCCAGAAATGCCAGCTGATGAGATGAGATGAGAGAGTGAGTCACTATTCCAGGGAAAAGCTTTTCCCAGGTAAATATATCCAAACCAATGGGTTCCTCGGTGCTTGTTGCGATAATGGAGATTCTGTTCTTATGGGTCAATAATTCTCTAAGACCATTCCATACAGTATAACACTTGCCAGTGCAGGCTTTCTGGCACTGCTTGCCAATCTATTGATTTCTGCATATGTTTATGACTTGGATGCTCACCAGACAGTAATCTAATCACCAAGAGACTTTAAGGGATATGCAACAATTGTCACTGAAATGGGTTAATATGCCTTTTTGTTCATCCTAGAGCTTAACTGGTTTTTAAGACATGTGCTCTGAGGATTTAGAGTATAAATATTACAGCTCATTATTAATGTTGCCATTAATAATGATGTATGAATGCATTCTGGCTTCTCTAACACATTACTGCATATTCTCTCTCTCTCTCTCTCTCTCTCTCTCTCTCTCTCTCTCTCTCTCTCTCTCTCTCTCTATATATATATATATATATATATATATATAATAAAAAGAAAAAAAGAACAGCAACTTTTTTTTTGCCCCGACCGGTTTCTTTCTTTCTTCAGGGTTTTTTGTTTATTTGTTACTAGGTGATGTCATGAAGGCTAAAATGTGACGTCGTCTGAGTGGGCATATTAGGGAATGCCCTATGCACAAAAACAAGGACTTTCCGGTATTCCCATTTTATAAATTCACTAGGGAAACAACCCAAACAGAAAGGGAAATGAAAGAAAATCTATTCATTAATAAGTATAAACCTACATTGAATAGATAAAAGCATTGGTAAAAGTAACAATTAAACACCCATTGTTACAGATGTCACATTTTAGCCTTTATGACATCACCTAGTAACAAATAAACAAAAAACCCCTGAAGAAAGAAAGAAACCGGTCGGCGCAAAAAAAGTTGCTGTTCTTTTTTTCTTTTTTTACTTTTAATATATATATATATATATACACACACACACACACACACACAACACTAAATTCATTTCATAGAGAAAAAACACATTTTAATGATGTTTTACTCAAATTCATTTTTTGTTAAAATAACAAAACGTGAAATCTTGGATTTTTTACTTTAAATCAACTATGTCTGTAGTGAAAATTTAATTAAATATGCATATATTTCAAAAATCATTTTTACATATAAACTTTTTAAATTTCATGTTGAAAAGTCTTCTTAATATTTTATGGATTTACGACTTAAAATAAACAAATATATTATTAATATAATTTAATTATTATTACGTTAAGGCTACAGTATGTCTGCAGATATTGCAAATACGAGTCGGACAAAATTATGTTGGCAGAAAGACAACATGTAGTGCTATTTTTAAGATAGAGTTAATGCATAGCATCTCAACAAATAAGTATGTTTACCATACTTTAAACCATTTTCAGTGCAACTTTGCAAACAATTCCATTAACTTGCACATTGCACCTTACAATACATATAGTGACTTGACCCAGCTGCCTGCATACTGTCAACTTTCCGTTTTTTTTTTTTTGTTTGTTTTTTTTCCTTTCTTTTTCAATAAAAATAAAATAGCAATAATGTTATATCTTGCACTTTACACATTTTGATCTAAGACCCTTTCCAAATTGTAGGGTATACTAATCTGTACAGCAACTTTTTTGAGGGATCAACAGCTTGATAGCCTGCCTATTAAATCTACACAGAGATCTACAATCATTCTGACCAGCTACCTGGATTAATTTTAAATGGTTATTTTAAAAACTTGGAAACAAACTTGTGAAAGGGAACAAATCCTTTGGAAGCATAATGTTAGGACCAGTCAAAATATTGTGATACAGACAAGATATGAAAAGGATCAAGGGCCAGAATGCAGGACACACTCCGAGATTGACCTCTACATTGATGAAGGATGCAATCAAAATCCTCTCAACATTTTGGTCTATTATTTACTAGTTATCAAATATTCATCCAATTTATCTGAAGTCTACCAAGTACCCCTACTTGAACACATACTCAAAGCCTCTTATAGTAAATCATGCTATCTGGATTCGAATACAGATAAATTGTGAATGAAACTGATGGATTCAAATATAATTTTAATGATGCTAAATTAAAAAACCTCGAGTATATCGTGTAAAGATGATCTAATAATCCAGAACTTTTTTGGAGCCACCGAGCCACATCAAGTAATGCAACTTTATCAAATATCAATTCACTCTATACACAACCTTCAAAATGCACATTAGGTCTCGCTCAATACGCTCTGATATCTGACACAAACACGAACCAGGAAATGCACAAACCCTGAAAAATCTGACAACATTACTTACTTTCGCGTTTAGGTTTGGTTTTATTCGCTCCAGGATCTTTCCCCCTGATAAAAGCAATAACAGGAGATGGCCAGTAAGATGATTCATCTTTCTGAGTAGTTGCAATGGGTTTTGCTACCCCTGGGTCCCCGCCAGCTGAAGATGTATCCGTAAGAGGAAGACCCTCCACACTGGGCGCTGCCATCTTGTTTACGAGAGCTCTCCTGTGATTGAGATTTACCCTCGATCCAAAGTCATCTTTTTATGATTTTGTACTAAGCTGTACCTATTATATGTATACGGATGCACAAAAATACAGTTTTCAATACCAAAATATTTTTATTTTAAATATTGTTGAGATGAAAGGTCATAGTTAGTAGGGGTAAGTTCAGGAAACATTACTAGGTCATAAGGTCACCCACACGGCAACATGGCAATTCGCAGCGCTTCACAGATGCTCTCCGTTTCTAACACATTTTTGCAAAGTTTGAGATGGGCTGCTACCAGATCATTCGAGGAAAATATAATACAAAACGTCGGGTAAGCTATGACCATTAATACTATACTCGTCTGTCAAGTAATTAATGAAAACTCCTTCACTCCTTGCTGGCGTCTGGATTGCGTCATGTACACAGTATTGATATTGTATGTATACATTACACAAATGGGAAGTGGTTTGCCGTAGAATGTCAGAATAGTGGGGCTATTCTATTGTTTTTATTTCACTGTTGTTTAGCAGATTGCTGATTTACGAAAATTAACAGAATTGTTAGATTGCGATATATGGAAGTTTGCTGTAAAACAACTAATGTAGTCATCGCGCGTAGGCAACTGGTGAAACGGATCCATTAGTCGGTTACTTAGGTTTACTTGAGTTATGCAATAACTGGGTTGGACTGTTTGGGGAAGAAAAGATTTTGAAGGTTGGGAATTTGNGAAAAAATATTCTTATATCTTTGTGACCAGCTGAGGAGACAGGATCTGAACATCAGGAGAGTGAAATTCAGTGCATGACAGGAGTTATTTAATTGGATTTGTTTATTTATTTCATTGTTCATTTGTTGTTTTAAAGTTGTTATCCTGATAGCTTGCATACAACAAGGACAGGTTTTCTATTTATTTAGAATTGTGAGCAGAAGCACAAGAAGAAATGAAAACACTTTTTTCTTTCTCATATGTTTAAAGGCTAAATGGAAAAGTTTGCAAGAAATATAAAATTTTGTATGGTGCACCTCCCACAGATGGTCTGATATGCAGAAACAGATGGCTGTTGTACATGTAGGTTGTCACTGTTGTGCATTTTTAAATTGTGACCACCAGTTGTGGAATTCTCCTAAATAAAATTACAAACTGCTTAGTAACACCATCTAAGGCCTAATATGTACATACCCACACAGCACATATCAATTGTGAGTCTTCAATCAAGCATTTCTCTAGACATAGATTAAAAATATACTAAACAGGTTTCTCAAATTATGGTGGCTTGATTCGACTTAATATGCTCATGTACATGTTGCATTGCATCATTGAAAGTATGGAAATATTTTTCATGTCAGTGTTATCAACCAAAAGGAAAGGGACCCTGATAATCTGTCATTGAATTGTGCAACAATGTTTTGCATTTTGTTTACTTTTATCCATACAAAATGTGCATTTTCCTATATTTTCAATCAAATAAAGATCAATTCATGAACTGACTTGTTGTTATGTTACATTGAATGTCATAATTTTGAAAAATACATTGCTTCTGTGAAGGTCTGGACTAATAATAAAATGCTAGCAATGTTGCTACTTTGAATGGTTGAATTCATGGTAAAATATTGAACTCTCAAACAACAGTCATGTTACAAATACTTCCTAATGAACCAAAATGAAGCACAAGAATGCTGAAATAATTTCTGACAGCTTCATGATGTACAGTTAAATCATATCTGACAGCAATATTTCTTGTCACAACCCTGCATACTGTCTTCTTTGAGTCCGTAAGGCTTGATCCCGATAGTCAGCTCAAATTCCTCCTTATATCTATCCTTTATGTACAAAGTTGCTTCTATGAAAGGTTGAACTTATGATTACACAGTAAACTCTCTAAAACTATAACTTTTATTACCCAATGAACAAGAAAAATGAAGTACAAGATAACTGAACTAGCTTCTGACAACATTCCACGATGTTGGGATACAGGGGTAGGTCAGGATTTCACGTCTTTGGACTGTCTTGAGTTTATATGGGTCGATCACGCTGATCAACTGAAGTTTTCACATGTATATACTATTTTCCTTTTGGTGTACTTGATCACGATATGAAGATTATTCCATTTTATTTGGTTCACCTATATTTACGCTACTATTCCCCGTCGTTCTTTCCCTCCAGAATGGCCGCTGGACGAGTGTTACGGAGCAAATATGACGTCACTGTAATGGGTTAATAAATTATTAATCATGTACGTATTGTACAAGTACGTTATATCTGCCCATTTTAAAACACCTGGCCATTTTCTTTACATCTATTTATCATTTTATTTATATTATTTATTTTTATGTAGTCATTATATATTTATTTTTATGAAAAAGCTTATTTACTGGGGTACAAGTTAATTCAAAGATATTGTATCACAATTGATGATATGCATGCAGTACATATAAATGGTTTTATAATGTAGATCACAAGACATACAAAAAGCAGAGAGAGTGTAGGGATTTATGGA
>NW_019775680.1:877971-906749 GCF_001039355.2 Lingula anatina | reverse complement strand
AAAAAAAAAAAAAAAAAAAAAAAAGTGTAGGATCTTCTGCATAGACCTATCGCAAGACCCGTTTTCTGACCAAAAAAGTAGAACAGTCTCAACTTTGTCTTCTTAAACTTTATTATATAACCTCCTCATATAACCATAATATAAATTCTGATCTTCATAATAAAACACATTAACAAGGATAATGTACAGAAGCTCCTGCACCAAGGGTGAAATAAGGAAAAAAATACAGCTCAGAACAATATCGTAAAAGCAATAGCCTATATTACACTGAAAATAAATTGCATCAGCTGTGCAGGTGCACAGTGCCAAAGATAAACATTTCTCAAACACTTTTATTCCTCATCCTTCTAGATCCTCTAATAAAAAAAAATAATAAAACAAAAAACCCATAAATAAATAAATAGTCCACCTAATTTGCAGTGAATACCATAAAGAATGTTTTCACACCGAAGAGCTTTAAGCCATACTTGTACTAAAACCATTTAACTACCATCCCTACCCCCACTTACACATCCCAAGTTCCAGGGATTTAAAGAAACACATCTCTACAACCCCATTCCCATAGAAACTATTAGTCTACATAGTTCAATCCAACTCTGCACAGAATAACATACCTCATTGTCAACATATTAGTATAATCATAACTTCATAAGCTTTTTTTTTGTATTCTACTTTATGCCAACAGGCAGCTTGTTAATCTGTTAAACAGACTGCATTCAATGAGAGTCCCCACAGAGTTGGATCCACCTACATAGAGTGCATTCCCATAGATTTAGATCAATCCATCTAGATCGACTTTACTCCCTGGGGGTTCACGCTTAATTGATGTCAGCCAAGCTCGCACAGAAGTTCATTACCCCCTTACAGCTTTTAGTAGGTGGGACAGACGCTCATGCCGGCTAAGCTGACAGTAATCTAGTGAGACTCCCCACAGGGATAGATCGATCTACTGTGGGAATGGGGTCTTAGACTGATGGGAGTCTATGAGAACAGGACCCCTTACTAGCATGCCTCTGCCATTTCCAATTAACTCTGCTACTCAGGGTGCTACTACAGGGCTATACATTCTTTAAACCAGTTGCTTGATACAAGGCCATATATTCTGTGAGATCTCTTAGACTGATGCACTGACAATAAAATGCTTCAGAATATAATATCTGTTTAAAGATGAAAATATGTCAGTTTGTTGTATATAGAATGTTTAAACATGAACATTATTGAACTGTTACCACATCTAACTTGGGAAAGTGAGACAACCAAACTGATGTTTAATATCTTAATATTAAACAGTCTAGACATGCAAGAAGTTTACAGGTGTCCTCTGGACTGATGACACAAGTTGGACCAAAGTCAGGTCTAAAATGGCCTTGTGTGAGCAGACCCAGAGAGTACCAAGTTTGGAGAGAATCTGTCCCATCTCAGTTCAAGAAAGCAATGTCTTGAAATACAAAAATTTGAATCCATCCCATTTTATTTTATGAAAGCACAGTTTTGAAACAATTCTCAACCATTATGCATCAGGACAGTTTAACTGCCGTAAATGAACCACTGTCTTTTCTCGACCGCTGTGCTTCACGCTCCATCTTTTTGCGCTGCTGTTCTTGCTGCCTATTTTCCCTCTCGATGCGACGTTTTTCCTTTAAGACAGCGTCGGCCTCCCATGACAGGTCCTCCCCCTCCCAGCCACTTTCCTCTTCCTGCCATTCATCTAGATCTGGGCTCATCTAAATAAATAAATAAAATAAGCACCTAAATAAATGATGGAATAAATTCCTTCATCCGTATCTGCTTTTCATCTAATAAATTAATAATAATAATAAATTTAATTTAAGTCTAAAATCCATTTAAAATGTTCAGTAGACTTTACATAAAATATCATAAATAATACTACATAAAATATCATAAATAAAATCTAGGTAAAACAGTCATTATTCCATACAATTAAATGCAATTAATACAAGATTTATAAAACCAATTAAGAGTTCAAAATATTTCCTAAAAAGGTATGTTTTGAGTTCTTTTTTAAAATGTTTGGTAGACTGAATTGCTCGGATTTCCAGCGGTAATAGATTCCATTCCTTATGTAAGCCCAGATCTAGATCTGGGCTTACATAAAATAAATGAATGAAAACTGAACTTTACACATTTCCTTATTTCTTGAAAAAAAATTCAAGTCAACATGTAGATTTAAGGGGGTCCTAAAACACAAAACTTAGACAAACTTGTAGGTTTAGTTTGTTTTCTATAATTATAGTAATATCGTTATGATAAAAAAATTTTCTTACTTGTGTAGGAATAACAGAATTCATAGCAAGTCTGCTGGACATATTTCCTCCACTTGTATAACTGTAATCTTCTCTTTTCTTGACTAAAATCTGAGTTAGAAAAAAGTTTTAGTTTTTTTATTTGCATTGCAGTTAACAAATTAATGCAAAATCCATGCAAGAAAATAATTCTCAGTCAATGTGTATCAGTACTGTGACTAAAATCCTTAAATAATCATAAAAGATCAATCCACTAATATTCATACAATATTATTCATGCAACACTTAAACTTTTAGTAAATATTTGCATCTTCTTTTGTTCAAAATAAAAATTATTAATGTCTTTTTATCATTTTGTATCAAATTGCTTTGAAAATTATAATATAACTTCCCCTTGAGTTCATTTGAACTTCCTCAATAAACTTCCCCATTAAATTTCCTCACTGAATTTCCTCATGTTTACCACAAATAAAGACAGAAACTTACTTTTGCAGTTTTCTTGACCTCTGGGGCCATATCAGCAAAATAGTCTGGCTCTGGCTCCGGTTCTGGCTCAGGCTGGTTACGGTTTCCATAGTAACCTGCATGGTTACTGTTACTATAGTTACTTGTTTGGTTTTTATTTGCACTGGTGTTGGTGTTTTCTACTCCCCAGGAGTCCCAGGCCTCCATCTCCAAGTCAGCCTGGAAAAATAGAATTGAATTGAAAATGACATTATCAACATAAAAGATTAGCAAGAGAGATTTGTTGAATAAGTATATCATTTAATGCAGAGATGCAAAAATCCTAAATAATCATGGGACTTTTATCATTTTTAGCACTCTAAATAATCATAGGACTTTTATCATTTTTTAATGTTTTTATGCTTCTGTTCATTTTTAACATTAGTCACCATTCACAAACACTTGGTAAATGACTGAAGCATGACATCTAAATACATATCCTCATTCAGAAAATGTGTACAAGTTGTACTCCGTACATGACTAAACTGATTTTTGTCTTTCACACAATCCAAGCCTAAAATTCCATCTTACACACCTTTTTTTGACGTAGATTGTGATCATATTAAAAAGTTATCGATTCAGACAGTTAAGTTGATTACATTGACTGTGCCTTAGCAAGTGCCACACTGAGATAGAGCGATCCCGCTAATACGATAACTTCTATTCTGAACGCAGCCATGGAGATGGATTGGAGGTGGAGGATGGCTCAGATATTTACCTCATTTCCTGGCACAGCATGAGTGACATCTGGTGGCGATGGATAGTGATTGGCTAGAGGCAGAAGATTCCCAGAATTTTTCCGTCGCCTAATTTTTAGAAAACATAACAGTCTCTTTCCAATGTTTATAAAGAAAAATATGAAAGCAGACAGTTTTTTCCACAGAACTGTTATTGCACTCATTCTTTCTGGTCCTCTTCTTCTTCTTCTTAGAAAAGAGCACTTTGCAAATCTGACATCATAGCATGTAACTTCTTTTAAATATAACTTTGAAAAACCTGAAAAGAGAGAAGAGAAAATGAAAAACTTGAATTACTTCTGTTTTTCCCCTACGAGTGGATGCTTTTTTGTTTGTTTGTTTGTTTGTATCAATGAGAAACAATAGATTAATCTTAAAATCATTCATGTATTAGCTCTAAAATACTGAATATCCTACTGAATATGTGTAAACAAACAGTACTAGCAGTGATACCTGTAGTTTCCTGTTTCACTTTTGTTTATGATTACATTCGCCAGTGAGCAGGCCTGTAGCCAGCAATTTAAATTGGGGGGTTCGTTTTCTGAAACAGTGGTCCCTTTACCATAAAATCTTCATGTACCTAGATCAAATTTGATCCAAAGTGGACCTTTTCCCAGCAAAAAGGGCGGTTCTTTTGAACCCCCCAGACCCCTTCTGGCTACGGGCCTGATGAGGGCACCATTATGAGCACTGCCAGGAAAACTACACGTGTCAATTTCTTTTATGCTTCAGTACCAAAATAAAAAAAAAACACCAATTAGAGATACGTGTGCCAGAATTAAGAAACTGATTATGCTGTTGTAGACTTGTGTCTAGAGAAAGAATCAAAGATTAAAAGAAATTAAATTAATTTTCGTAGAACACTTCTCATTTGTCAGACAGAATCCAATAAAAAGGCGATCAGAATATTCTGTCCTTTAAATACCACGATTTCGCTGGTTAATATTGTAAATATCGTAGTGGACAAATTTTTATCATACAATCGCCCCCGAAGGGTTTTCCATAGGACCATACATCACAAGGCGAGATCGTACGCATAGACATTGGAATTAACATTGAATTAACATGACATTTTAACAACCCTTAGTATGCAGTTCAATTATCTCAAACGTATATACTATTGGCCTACTTTTTAATGTTGCAAACATCCAATTATCGGTCATATAATAAATTAAANGGTTCTGGCTCAGGCTGGTTACGGTTTCCATAGTAACCTGCATGGTTACTGTTACTATAGTTACTTGTTTGGTTTTTATTTGCACTGGTGTTGGTGTTTTCTACTCCCCAGGAGTCCCAGGCCTCCATCTCCAAGTCAGCCTGGAAAAATAGAATTGAATTGAAAATGACATTATCAACAAGATTAGCAAGAGAGATTTGTTGAATAAGTATATCATTTAATGCAGAGATGCAAAAATCCTAAATAATCATGGGACTTTTATCATTTTTAGCACTCTAAATAATCATAGGACTTTTATCATTTTTTAATGTTTTTATGCTTCTGTTCATTTTTAACATTAGTCACCATTCACAAACACTTGGTAAATGACTGAAGCATGACATCTAAATACATATCCTCATTCAGAAAATGTGTACAAGTTGTACTCCGTACATGACTAAACTGATTTTTGTCTTTCACACAATCCAAGCCTAAAATTCCATCTTACACACCTTTTTTTGACGTAGATTGTGATCATATTAAAAAGTTATCGATTCAGACAGTTAAGTTGATTACATTGACTGTGCCTTAGCAAGTGCCACACTGAGATAGAGCGATCCCGCTAATACGATAACTTCTATTCTGAACGCAGCCATGGAGATGGATTGGAGGTGGAGGATGGCTCAGATATTTACCTCATTTCCTGGCACAGCATGAGTGACATCTGGTGGCGATGGATAGTGATTGGCTAGAGGCAGAAGATTCCCAGAATTTTTCCGTCGCCTAATTTTTAGAAAACATAACAGTCTCTTTCCAATGTTTATAAAGAAAAATATGAAAGCAGACAGTTTTTTCCACAGAACTGTTATTGCACTCATTCTTTCTGGTCCTCTTCTTCTTCTTCTTAGAAAAGAGCACTTTGCAAATCTGACATCATAGCATGTAACTTCTTTTAAATATAACTTTGAAAAACCTGAAAAGAGAGAAGAGAAAATGAAAAACTTGAATTACTTCTGTTTTTCCCCTACGAGTGGATGCTTTTTTGTTTGTTTGTTTGTTTGTATCAATGAGAAACAATAGATTAATCTTAAAATCATTCATGTATTAGCTCTAAAATACTGAATATCCTACTGAATATGTGTAAACAAACAGTACTAGCAGTGATACCGGTAGTTTCCTGTTTCACTTTTGTTTATGATTACATTCGCCAGTGAGCAGGCCTGTAGCCAGCAATTTAAATTGGGGGGTTCGTTTTCTGAAACAGTGGTCCCTTTACCATAAAATCTTCATGTACCTAGATCAAATTTGATCCAAAGTGGACCTTTTCCCAGCAAAAAGGGCGGTTCTTTTGAACCCCCCAGACCCCTTCTGGCTACGGGCCTGATGAGGGCACCATTATGAGCACTGCCAGGAAAACTACACGTGTCAATTTCTTTTATGCTTCAGTACCAAAATAAAAAAAAAACACCAATTAGAGATACGTGTGCCAGAATTAAGAAACTGATTATGCTGTTGTAGACTTGTGTCTAGAGAAAGAATCAAAGATTAAAAGAAATTAAATTAATTTTCGTAGAACACTTCTCATTTGTCAGACAGAATCCAATAAAAAGGCGATCAGAATATTCTGTCCTTTAAATACCACGATTTCGCTGGTTAATATTGTAAATATCGTAGTGGACAAATTTTTATCATACAATCGCCCCCGAAGGGTTTTCCATAGGACCATACATCACAAGGCGAGATCGTACGCATAGACATTGGAATTAACATTGAATTAACATGACATTTTAACAACCCTTAGTATGCAGTTCAATTATCTCAAACGTATATACTATTGGCCTACTTTTTAATGTTGCAAACATCCAATTATCGGTCATATAATAAATTAAACAAGAGTAAAACACGTCTTACCTCACTGACTTAATTTACTTTCGTCCAAGTTGTCGATAGAGGGAGACAAGGGAAAGACAAGCTTTAGGATTCTAGGAAGCTATTCTTGGATCGATGTGAAATATTTTTGAAACCTTTCTGGATATTTTATTCAAAAGAATCAAATTTATGTAGCAACAACAACAAATAAAGGAAATATTTATGCGCTGTGCAAGTTATTTAAAATCTACACAATTTGACTCATATCTCCTCTTGTAAGATCTCGTAAAATCACGCGGTCTTTGTTTGGCTTAGAAACCAAACAACTACCATATTGGATAAGGGGTATTGTTTTCGTCCAGCTAAATTTGGTGCCATTTTGCCGCAGTTTTTGTCAAGTCAGGTGTAAAACACTGGTCGTGGGACTCAATAGGTACCCAAGAGTAGATCAACGGCTTACAGGTTTTAATTATGTACAGGATTTGAAGAAAAAGTCCTTCGAAATAACGTCACATCGTTTTAGTGGATCAGTCGAACAGACAGACATGACAGTAAGTATTTTACCGTATCTTTCCTTCTTTATTTTTTAAACTGTGCAGTCAGTTGTCAGTTCAATTTTTTGGGTTTATGCTTGCTGTCTCCTGAATGATTACAAACTAGGATGATTTCAAATCTATTGACTATTATGGTTAAAACTTCTTTCTTTGTCTTTAATATTTACATAGTTTAATTCTGAAACTGAACAAATGTGATTAATCGTGCTCTAATGTAGCACATTGACTCACTCTTTTTTATTTATTTAATATTGTACTGTACTTAATGTAAAACCGTAAACAACATTTATAGAACAATTAGAAGTGCTAGAACTGGCAGAATACAGTATAACTAAAAAGTACACTGTTGGGTGCATTCTACTTTCTACTTACATCATTCTAGAAAAAGCTTGCATGTGGCTTTAGTGTCATTGTGGGTCTGATTTAAATACTTACTCTCACTTTGTTCAGAGCCCCAGAGAAAAACTGCCTTCAGTGAAGAAGAAGAGTGGAGAGGAGGATGACGGACCCTTGGCAGAACCTAAAGAAAAGTTTGTTCCTAGAAACTGGACTACATTTAAAAAACATGAAAAGGAACTGAACAAACTGGGCCCAATGGCCAAAAGCAGATACATGGCTGTAAGTTGATGCAGAATTACTAGAATTTGTAGATTGATACTTATAGAAATCCTTGCACTGTTGTAAAAAAGGAAGATGTAATGTGTGCCTCCACCAGATAAAAATGTCCTCCTTTTTTTACCCTACCTGCCATGAGTTATTGGACCTCCTGGTGATACATATCCCTTGACATAAAAATAAGTTTCAATCAAAAATAAATCTATGCTAAAAATTGAATATTTTTCTATTCTTGATTTAAAGACGTTTTTTGTTTTTTGCCAACAATTAGATAAAGAAAGAAACATGTATGAGGTTATTTTTTATAATTCTTTTTTTGATGGGCTACATGTGAAATAGTCTAGATCTGTAGTTGATAAATTAAATCTTAAAAATAACATTAATCTTTATGACATCATTTGTCTCATTGTGACATTGCATATCATTATGACATCATAGTAGGTAGTCCAGTATACCCCTTATGACATCATACATACACATTGTGATGGCTTGTCCCATTATAACATCATAATGTATTGTTTAATATACTTTTATGACATCACACATGCTATTATGATGTCACACCAACACTAATAAGTCATGGTGAACTGTTGAAAATGTTCAATTAAATATTGTAAGTGCTATGTGCCCAATTCATGCCAGTGAAGTTACAAGGATGAGTTGTTACATATACTGATAGCTTTTATTTAGAACTATTAAACATTCTAATTGTATTGATTTGATACTGTTATATTAAATTAATAATGCAGTATTTCCTTTTTCTTTTAGTATGAAGAGCCTTCTAAAGACATCCTTGCAGTAAGAGAAAAGACTCTAAAGCGACTCAAGGATTTGAAGAAAGATTATGAAATGTAAATATTTCTAATTTTTTTCATTGTTAATGTTGTCAGTTTACTGATTTAAAATGTTAAGTGAATAATGTTATGTATTTTATGCTACGTAAATGTAACTATTTTGCATTATAAACCTAAAATTTTATCATTACAGTCAATGTTCGTGCAAAATAAAATAATAAATGAAAAAAAAAAAGAAAAAAAAAAAAAGAGAATGGAAAACTGGTGGGTCATTAGTTTCATCATGGAGAGCAAATTGCATTTCTTTCATCTTTTTAAATACGTTTTCTTTTTACAGGAATCATCCTCCTGTACCAGAAGAAGTCATCATTGAAAAAGACAAACACGCCAAGTTAATAGGACAATTGAAGTGAGTGCAGATGCTTATGTATTTAACATTTTTTTTATTGAATTGTATTTTTGTTTTGATTTGATTTAGATAAAGAAGTAAAAAGTTGTGCATTTAAAAATTGAATAGGGACACTTTCAAGGTAAGAGCTAAAATTTTTCATTTCTGACTTTAAAAAAGTAATTTGTTTACCAAGAAAAAAGAGGAAATATTATATAGATAACCTTATCTTTGCTGTACATAAGCTCCTATTTTTGCTATTTTTCTAGAGCTGCAGAAGCAAGAAACAGACTGAGGATAATGAGGCTAAGATATTCAGCCAACAGGGTAAGTTACCTTTAAATTTTTCTTTCGGACAGATTTAAAACTCAGTAGACAGGAAGTATATGACATATATATACATAAATTCCAAATTTTCAATGCCAATGTACTGGTTTATGAAATCAAGCAAACATACAAGTCATCAGTTGATACTAACTGCATAAAACAGTTATCAAGCCAATGCTACACTTCATCTCTCTGTAAATGAAAATATTACGTTTACTATCTATACTCTCTGTGAATGAAAATGCTAGACTATCAGTCAATCTCTATAAGTATTAAATTGCAATATGCTGTTTTTAATTCTTCCAGGCCCAAGAAATCAACCACCTGATCTCATGTCAGCCTACGGCCATTAAAGCAGTGAGATTACAAGCCCTCGTGCCTTCCAGTGCTGAGAGAAAAGATAAAGGGGACAGACTAGATAAACTACAAAGACATAGGATAGAGTCTCTCTTAGAAGACTCAAGGGGACTATTGACTAATAGGCTGGCTTGAACTTACAACTATTATCAGTCAGCTTTGGAAAATATTTGTTGGAGAAACCATTAAGGTCTTTCATATATCATGAGACTAAGAGCCATTAAGATTGAGTTGAAATGCTTAAATGGCTCTTGAGAACAAGAAAGCAACAAAATTTTATGAGTTAATTTAACAGACCAAGAGACTGAGATGATGTTACTGTGGTCATGGTTGATGTCACAGTTGCAGGTATGATATCATAGAGGGCATGTTGGAATACCTATTGTGATGTCATAATGAGATATGATGTCATAATAACATACACGATGTCACAGATGGAATATTTGTGGGGTTTTAACTGCCAGACAAATCAAATATTGATGCTGATGTTTTGATATGGGACTCCAGGCATGCACAGATGAATATTGTTTAAGTTTTTTTTTTCATTCAGTGGAAAAATTAGAGGTGCTATTGATATTATATTAAAGAAATCTTTTCCAGTAGGGTTGATAATAAGATATCAGCTCCAGCAAATATTTGTCACAGATATCAAGATCAGTATATTTAGTGAAGGGCATGATTATAATTGAGGTGAAGATACTGTAATAATCATTGCCTACAGATTTGTCCTTATGTAATTCAAAAATTGTTAATGATGATATGTATTAAATAAATATGAAATATGTTTAAAAAACTGGACTTGCTACAAACTTTATTTGCAAAATCTTTCAGTAAATTGGTAGCCATTTTAATAAAATTTCAAATAATTTTTTTTCTTTGGACACTGCAGGAAAACATTTCAAGCTTATTATAAAAAAAGTTAACTGCATTACCACTTAAAAACTTTGATAAACATACCAATATCCATACAACAGTCAACTATGCAACACATTTATAAAAAATATTGGAAAACATCATGTCAAAGTAACAAGATTGAGTATACAACTGAATTATAAAACTTGTAAGGAAATGCTTTTGTGTCATTTAATATAAAAATCTGTTCCACAAGATTCAATCCAGATGGACAATATTTCAAGTTAACAGGTAACGAGTTGTTCAGAGTCAACTGTTAAATGCTAATATCGATAAACCAACCACATTTTCCTCTTATTTCCTAATTGTGTGGATGCATTTTAATGCTTTTGATATTATTAATAGATGTTGGTATCAATTATCTGTTCTCCTCTTCCTTCCGACTCTTAGTCTATCAGTCTTGAGGAATTGTTCTATTCTCTCAATCTGACTTCCTAGCTCTATACTTTCCTCATCATCTGAGAATAGAGAACTTTCTCCAACATCAAGGTTTTCTGAGGTGGGGGATGTCTGTAAAATTAGAAATAAAACTTTATAAAATCTGAATTCAAAAGCAATTTCAATCATCCTACCCTAACATTCTTTTACATCAGTTAAATTTTGTATACAGCATGACGTGTGCCAGGTTTTTTCATTTCAAATCCCTTGTGCATGGACACTGATATTAAGTGCCAAATGGGATTTAGGTTTACCACATCAATCTCAAAAACTCATCCAATCATACTGATTTTGTGTTTCCATAAATTCTAACATTTGTGATTGGCACAATAATCTTCAATCAAAGGCCACATTTTCGGACTGGAAATTTTAAGTTGATTTGAGTTAGACGATGTTTATATTAATTCCAGCTAAAGATAAATCTGTTCTATAGATAAACAATAACTTGAGATACATATAACGAGTTACATGTGTTTTAACAGTTAAAACTGTATATTTACCTGTCCTGAATCTTCCTGGGACACCTCACTGAATCCCAAAGCACTGGCAAACGTTACTTTCTTTGGAACTTTTCTCTTTGGCTGACTGGCATCTAGAACAGGCCAGTGAATGAAAACTTATAGTGACTAAAGTTGAAGAGATCATGAGTGTATTGCCAACCTATCAATCCATCAATTAGCTGATGGGCTGATTATATGAAAACGATAAAACTTTCAAATTCAGTGCATTTTTAAAGCAAATTACTTTAAACTTTTGAGTTTTGACAAAAATTTGAAGGTTAAAGCTATTCCCCATTATTTGGGCTGAGGAGAACCAACAAGTATGAAATAATTTCCGTTGCATATTGATATAACCATAAAATTCAGTTTTGCACATGCACATTCTTGGGTCAAATAACCACACACATACACACACACACACACACACAAACACACAAAAATCTTACTTTGCAATATTCCCTGCACAACAGGTTGAGATCCAGGTAAACCATTATGTCCTCTGCTAACAGGGAGAGCCACTGACTGAATATATAAAGCTTAAATTATTAAATTATTTTCAAATATTAAAATGTCATACATGTACTTGCAACTTTCATAAAATGATAGTATGATAGTGACATTATTAATTGAACATTATAACTGGTAAATATTATTGCTTTATTCGTACCTGCTCTGATTGGTTTGATATCAAATTAGCAGGCAAAGGCATTATGGGTACCATGGAAGATTCATGGGAAATAATTGGCGATCTCAACTGCATACATTGCCTCTTTGACTGAGGGCCAGGCTCTGCAAAATATAAATAAATAAATAAATAAATAAATAAATAAATTGAATAAAGAATCTAAAAAGTTAACAAACTTTATAAATATTATCTTAATCAATGTGCAGCACTTAGATGTCAAATTTGCCCATGCACCAGGTGAGTCTGCCCCCAAGAACATAACTTAAAATTACGTAATTATTAACCAAAGACCAAATGTCACTCCTCTAGTTTCTTTGTAGAAATACTAGAATGGATAATTTCTGAACCCAAATAAGATATTTATCAATCATTTTATTAACAAGTGGACATTGTACTACCTCTTGCAGAAGAACTCTTTGCCTTGGATCTAACAGCTGGAATGCTGTTCTTTATTCTTTGAACAGCTTGATCACCATCAGTCATCACTCTGGACATTTGGTCACAGCCACTGACCTCTGGGGTGCTATCTGTGGTTATTCCAAGCGTCTTCAGTGCCTTCATATATCTGCTGTACGGACTCATCTCTACTTTTTCATTCTGGGCAGATTGTTCATCATCTTGACTGAGAGTTTGAGAACTATGGGGAGATGACCAACTGGCTGTACATTTGGTCTGACTTTTTGAGGTTTTCTGAGAAAGAGCCAGCTTTTGAGAAAATGATAGCTGATGGATAATTGACTGCTTAGAATTACCAAAGGATTGGGAAACAGATGGCAACTCAGGAATAGATGGCGCCTGTGGGCTGGGTTGTCTTTTGGAAAGAGTTGGTCCTTTTGGTGTTTCCTTGGAAGAGGACTGGATTGGTTCATATCTAGGCACCTGAACTTCTTCAGAACAAGAGGATACCAAAGCTTGATCTCCTTTGGATCCAAGGGGCATACCCTCATGGCCTCCCTGTTGGTGAATAGGCATCCCCTTAGGTGTTTCTTGCTGCTGAATTGGCATCCCCTCAGCAAACTGGATATCTCCTAGAGAGCTCGGACATGCTTTTTCTTCCTCACATATCTGATTTTGTGGGATGCAGACAACATCTTGTGAGGATGGCACTGGTTGGCTGCCAGGGTGGCCAATGGTATGGCTTGTTTCTGCAGGGATGGTTTCATCATCTCTAAGATTTGATGGATTTTCTCTTTGGCTTGACTGGTTTTCTCTCACATTTGACGGACTGTCTCTCAGACTAGTAAGTTCTCCTCTCAGATTTGGCTGGTTTTCCTTATCCACAGTGACAATGTGTTTGAAGTTGGGCAGATCTGCATGAGCACCAATCATGGTTGAAGGTTCTGACTGGGTAGAGTAAGATGGCGCTGACTTGGACATGTCATGTTCTTCCATGTGTCTGTCATGCAGAGTGCAGTCATCCCCATTGCATGGACCATTTGACTGTGGTGGCAGCTCAGCACATGACACTGTTGGATTAAAATCAAGGTTTTCCATCAAAGACTTCTTCTGATCCACATTTTCTCCATAAGGAACTGGCAATGCCTTTTCCAATTTTTTTGCATCTTTCATTTCAAAAAGATCTGTATTCAACAACAATCCATCAGCTTCCCCATTCTTTTCTATCTCTCTGTCTCCTTCTTTTGTATCACCATCTTTCTGGTTCTGGCAGTGTTGTTCAAAAGGCTTCTCCTTGCTAGATACTTGGCCAGAAGACTTTGGTGCAGTACTGTGGTCTGTGGACAGATAAACTGTTGCAGAATCTCCACCAGGACCCATCTCCCTTACTCCACATATGCCAGGCTTTCCTGATAAGGCTGAAATTAAGGGTGACACTTTCAAATTATGCAGTGTATTGTATATTAAATGGACAATTTCATGTGTTTACATAAGATCATTTTTTTATGTCAAAGCCATGAAAATGATAAGTAACATGTTCTATTCATTTAAAAATATCAACTCCACACTGTAAGGCATTGTTGTATTGTTCAGGTTTATTTGTGGCAAAAGTAAAAGGAACTATAAAGCCAATATAAGTTGATAATATTCAACATTGAGGTTTAAGAAATCCTTACCATGCTATTTGGTGAAATTCTAACAAAAGAAAAATGTTAGCTTGAAATGAATCTGTAAAAACAAAAACAATAGCAAATAGGTTTGAACAATATGAATTTCAAAGTAAAAAGGTAAATGTTTATCATACATGCGCTTTTCTCAAATAACAAGTTAACAAAAATATCTTAAACAAATATCAAACAAACGGTTATTAAAAAAAGAGTTAAGCATGAATAAGCACATGAAAAATTTAGTATGGAAGCATATATATATATATATATATATATATATATATATATATATATATATATATATATATATATATATACTATAATAATACAAAAAGTAAACCCATTCATCTTTTTAAGCAACGTTAGCCACCATGCCGTCATTTGAGTACATTTGGCATCTAATAATTAAAATAAAGAATGAAAATTGAATTTCATATTGGACACTCAAGTACAACTTGTCCATATTAAACAGACTTTTTCTGAGAAATGTACTTATCATCACTTATTGTCAACAATAAGCACAATTTCCTGATAAATTCCATGGGCTATAGGCAAACATCTGAGCTCATACCATCTGTATGTGAGTGCCCATGCAGTATGTGATTCAACTGAAATAAGTACAATTAACACTTACAACTACACACAGGTGTTTTAGCAATGGAATACAACTCTTCTCCAACTGTCTGGCAGTACACAGCTCTGGTGTCCACTCCACTATAGTCACCTTCTGTCTGGGTGTCCACTGTGTGGTGACCTATGACCTTAGTTTGGACGTCCACTGTGCACTGCTCCTTGGGGTCAGTTTGCTGGTCTTGGTCAGTCTTTGGTTTATTCAGGACTTCCTGAAATTCATAATAAGGATTATGTCAGCTATAGGTGTACACTATAAAAATGTTATGCACATGAGGAAATCTGTGTGCTTGCTAGTGTGCAAATGCTTTCATGTGTGATAATCCTAGGAAAAACAGAATAATATATACACTTTATATAAGGATTAAACCGGATTAAAAAAAGTAGCAGAAAATATTACACAAATACAAACATGCCACTGGTAAATGGACCACCAATCTTTACAACTCCTTGCTGAGGAATAGGCAGAAGAAATCCATATATACATATGCATTTAATTAAAAAAAAAAACAAAAAAAAACACTGGTACCTTCAGTCTCTCCACTTCCTCAGTCAGGTCCACATTCCTCCCCGCCCACATGGTGTTCAGTTCCTCCAGACTACCATGTGCCTTACTCAGGACCTCATAGTCCTTCTGAAGACTACTCAGACGGTCCTGCAGGGAAGTCTCCTGTAAAATATGGATGGCTTAGTCTGATAGTTTTTCATAAATTTAAATAAAAAAGCTAAAATCTATCTTCTAACATCATTTTTTTCTTACAAAATCCTGATATTTTGATAATTCAAGAAATTCTCCTGTAAAATTTGAACGTCTTAGAAAGATTCTGAGCAGTTTGATAAATTAAGATAAATTTTGTCTTCCAAGATCATAATCATACTTATTTTATTGAATTTTTCATAATTTTTCATAATATTTGGGTTAATGCCACATTTGTTACTATATTCACATATAATTTTGAGGGTACCAGTACTGTATATAAAGAGACAAATGTGCCAAAACTCACCAACAAGTACCTAATCACTAACATTCTTTCAGTTTGGGAGTTCACCCTCCTCGTATATCAACCAAATCAATTAATAAACAAACTCAAATCCATCAAACAAACAAAACTTTTCAAAAAATCCAACCAAAAGTCAAAAGCAAATCCACCTCTTTTTTCCATGCCTCCTTCTCCTCCTGATGAAGCACCTCCTGTTCCTTCATCTGCCCGGCCACGGCCTCACTGTCCACCTTCAGCTGGTCATTCTGTGTCCTCAGGGCCTCTAGGTCAGCCTGGGCGGTGGTCAGCTGGGTGGTCAGGCTGGTGTTGGACTGGACGTGTCTGTCCACTAGGAGGTGAGCCTCGTTTAGGCTAGAGGTCAAGGTCTGGAGGAGGGGGTAATTAAGTATTTAAATGAATATAATTTTATGGGGCAGAGAGTAGAGGATGATGAAGAATATTTTATAACATCAAATGAAATTTTAACATTTACTTTTAATATATTCATAAAATTTTCATTGTGAAATAGAAGGCATACTACATATAATAATAATAATAATAATAATAATAATAATAATAATAATAATAATAATAATAATAATAATAATAATAATAATAATAATAATAATGAAAAAATCCTCAACAGTTTGATAAAAAATAAAATGAAAATTCTTATTTATAAAAACACCCTCTGTTTTGTTTGGTTCCCCACTTGTAAATTCCCAATTTCTAAAAGAAGCAGTCTATTACTTTCCAATGCCACAGTTAAATGACAAAACTTACATTTTTCTCAGTCACTGTTTCTGCCAGCTGCTCTCTCAAGCCTTTAACCATGTCTTCTTGCTGCAATTGTCAAATTAAACACTTTTTAAACCAGAAAAGCTGAGCTAAGACCAAATATATTTTACACCATACAATGGCTAGTCCAGGCTGATAACAGTTTACTGATTGTGTTCTGTTGTAACATATTTTCTCCTCTAACACATAACGAATCTCACTAGCTACTTTCCATTTCATTTTTTTTTTGTTGCACATATAGTTCTATTTTCCTATATAATATGGAATTATAGTGCACAGATGCGCAGACTATAAGGAAATTTATAAAGCATTTAGCTTTTGTGTCCATGAGCTTGCATGTGTCTATAAATATGTGCGCATGCACATGCATGCATCAGTGTGCATCAGCTTAAGACTCACAACTCACCGACTTCAACTCCTTCTCAAGGCTGTCTACACTGTGTTGCAATCTGCTCATCTTCTCTACCACATCCTGCGGCTGGGAGGACAGACTGGCCTTGGTCTCCACCAGTTCTTGGCGCAGTCCATCAATGACTACCTCCTTACTACCCAGTTCCTCTCTGAGATTGGTGTTAGTTTCTGATAGCTGCTGGTTGATTTTTATACCTTCTTTAACTGAAAAATGAAAAGACTCGATTATTCGGAAATATTGATGGCTGATTAATCACAATCTGAACTGTTATTTTCTTTTGATAATTGACAACTGATCTTTTTCCTTCTTTTACTGGAAAATATTAGATAATATGGGGTTTTCTGTTAAAATGATTAGATTATTATCCTGTTTTTCAATAGCATATTTTCAACACTGATCAATGATGGTATATAGTTCAGGGGCATCTTAGTAGCACACTTTATTTTAACTAGAAAAAATGCCACTATGCTTCTCTACCCCTTCCCATTCATGTTTTTCTAAAAAAGAAACTAAGGTAGAGAAAAATCCATCTTAACAATTATTCTAGACCTATCAAGATTTATTTTTAGACTCCAACAATTCACAAAGAAGGTTGGCGAGGGCAAACGAGAAAAGGATTTACATCAAGCAGCAGAAAATTAATCCCTTCAGGGTATTACATGGCAGAAAATTGTCTGATCAGTAAAATTTCCTTATTGTCAAAGGTATGTTATTTCAGTAGATCAATTCTCAAATTACAATTTATAAAACCTTTGAGTCATTCAAAAGTAGAAAATCCTTTGTACCGATAGGGTGAGTTTACCTTCTTGTTTGTTGTTTCCATAGCAACTTAACATACATAAAATAGTTTACTTTACGACTAGTGATTCAACACTTTTAAGATCATGCTACTTGCTAAAAAAAAAACTGAGAATTATAAAATAAAACATTTTCAAAAAAAAAAAAAAAACAAAACCAAAAGAAACACCACAATGCTGCTAAAAAATAAGCTTTTTTTTTCAGTCACACCTTACATACACATCCAATTCACCTTTATTTATACAAAGGATTAGAAGCTGGGTTAGCTTTAAAAAAATATTATAATCAATGCACTCAATCTTCTCATGCATCAAACAGTTTTGACTCACAACACAGGTGTGCTGGATTACACAGAACCTAGTGCCACAACAAAACTGAAGGTCCAAAGTTAGTCTGAATTTAAAGATCAAAAATTTTTGTTCCAACTTTTTTCAAGGATAAAGCAGCTGCAGTCCAATTACTTTAAATAACGTATAGCATCTTTCACAGTAAGTGTGAAATTAATTCTCTTAATTTATTTAAAAAGTGTATTAGTGCACTCTGTCTCTCACTATTTAAGTTGTATTAATTTTCATCAGTGCATGGTGTATAAATTTAGAGAAAAGAACAAAACATTTACCACACACTGACAGAATATGTATTTTAGTGGACCATCATAGGGTTATCATATAGTAAAGTGAACCAAAATCATTAGACTTAAATTATTTAAGAGAAAAAAATTCAGTCCTAAAGCTAAAACCCAGTGTCAACTGAAGTTCTTTCTGGAGCCAGTCCTAGGCTCCATTCACAACCAAAGTTGATCCGAGGACTTACAGATCCCTGGATCAAGTATGGCCGACCCACTTGAATGCTTACAGCATAATCCAGGCCCGTAGCCAGGTGGGGTTCGGGGGGTTAGAAAGAACTGCTCCTTTTGCTGAGAAAAGGTCCACTCTGGGTAAAATTTGATGTAGGTACATGATGTTTTTATGGAGAAAAAGGTCCACTTTTTCAGAAAACGAACCCCCATTTTGAAATTGCTGGCTACTGGCCTGTAATCCCTGCAGGGAATCCATTCAGTGTCTATTAGGGGGTTATGCAGCAAGCTTTCATGAGATCTGTCAGTGTTCATATCAAATTGTTCTGAATGCTCCCCTACATGAAAGAAGATTATGACCGCATTCACAACGAGTTGAGCCATGGCTTTACAAATCCTGGGGACTAAATATGGCGGACGTATATGAAAGAAAAACCGCCTAATCTTTTAATAGTCTCTCCGCCTCTCACACGCCTCCCCATGTGTCGTCCCAATGGAGCCAAGATTTAATGACTGTCCCCCCCCGCAGGGACGACGCATGGGGAGGCGTGTGAGAGGCGGAGAGTCTATTAAAAGATTAAGTGGTTTTTTCTTTCATGTACGTCCGCCATATTTAGTCCCCAGGATTTGTAAAGCCTGGCTCAACTTGTTGTGAATGCGATCTAAGAGATCATTAGTCAGACAGGGTTAGTCTGGGTCAACAGCATGACACTGTCAATGAAAGCTAATATAATATTGATACTGACTGATATCAAGCTGTAAACTGTACATCTTGAATTAAAAGGGGCCTAAGAAAGCATATGGACATATATAACAGTGATATCAGTCTGAGACAACAATAGAGATAATATGCCACTGATATCCACATGATACAGAGGAGTCTCACATCAGGATATCAGATTTCAGCCAAATGTTAAACAAATTGTCATGCTTTTATTTTGGCAAAGAAGAAGTTATAGTCATTCTACATGTACTGATTCTCATCATGATATTTATCACCGATGGTTTCAAATTTTTCATCTGGATGTATGAAGTTTAATCTTGACTTACCACAGATGGAGATTGATTAGATGCACATTATTTGTGAAGCAACAGGTAAAGCTCAAGGAAGAATATGCAGGTAAATGTAAAGATAAAAATGTTTAAAGCCCTGATATATTCACTGGATCAGCTGGTTTAAAAAATCGTGTCTGTCTTCATGGGTCTTTTTAGTAGCACTCCTCAGCGAAAATCCATCATTCAATTATATAAGCAGTTTTCAGTGTAAAGGTCACAGATAGACATCAATAGCCTGGAGTTTAGAATGTCATTTACTCTCTTTAGAAATCTGGGTTTGTTATCAAGTGTAAATAAAGGTAGCAATGCAGAGATTTTAAATGAAGGAGGCCATTTATAATCTACAGTGAAGCCATTATTTATATGTATATTGACAGAGCCTTTCAAATATCTCAGGCCTAACATAGTAAAGTACTTTTATCAATTTAATGAGGAAGTTAGGCAGAAATCTAAAAGATGTAATTTATAGACAATGTAGAATTATTCCTTTCACTCTTGTATGAAAATATTTTTTCAAAAACAAATTTTTAAAAGAAATTTAAGGATTTCACCATGGGTTTTGTTAATGGTGAGTGCTAAAATATATGAATCAAACTAATGCTGAAGATTATACCGATTTCTGGTAAGTCACAAAATAGACATATATGATCAGATGTGCCGTTATACTGAGTGAAAAATACATATTTCTTTTTTATGTTAAATGTTAAAGGTAATCACATCCAAATTTAAACATGACTCATTAATTTCATTTAAGCAATGTTTATTAAAATTCAAACATTAATTAACAAGCAATTGACTTTTACACCTAAAACCTTTAAAACTTCTCACAACCCAAATGTTATTCTTAATTAATCTTTTAAAATGCAAAAATTATTAAACCAAAAAATGTCAATGCTGTATAATTATTTTTGACACTTTATTCAAATGGTTTTATTATTTCATGCCAAGTACTGTGGGCAAAAAGAGTTCTCTTTGCCAAACTATTCTCTCCCCTCTACCTAATCTATACCTCCTTAGATTTCAAATCTAAATGCAGATTTAACATTAAAGGTTCTATAAGCCTGATAAAATCAAATTACTATGGCCAAACCAAGTTGAACTTGTCAAACAACTTTCCCCAGTCCTTCCAAGTTTTTTTAAATTTCTCACTGGATACGGAACTAAATTGCAAAATTTAGCAAAAAGATTGAACTTCTTAAATCTTGGCTCCCAGGGAAAATTGGAGTTTTCAAATCATGGGACTGTCGAAGTGACCAACTTCAAGCAAAAGTCAACTCCCCCAGGGGTCCTCTTAATGCAAACATGACTAAACAGTGCATGAAATGACCCAATGACACACAAAACAGTATAGAAAAACAACATTCAACTTTACTTTTCTCAAAATAAATAAAATGAGCAAAGAAGTATAAAAAGTTCAACACAATAGAAAACAAAGAACACCATATTGGCTTAGCCGAGAACGAGAGCTGATAGACGGAGCAACTTTCCCATGGTACTCTTGGTGACATAACAAGATAATACAGTTCCAGACGAGAGCCAATGCCAGTCATAACCTTCGCCAAACCGAATCAATTAAATCTTGCAGCAATTAACATGTATTGTTTACATTTCAAGCGCATTTAAGTCTTCATAGTAACACAGAAGTGGGATTAAGCTAAACCCAAACCCCCCTCCCCCCTTAACTGACCCTCTTTCTTTACAATTAAAGATCTTTATTCAACACACTGTGTTAATTTCAATAGAAGCGTCCAGGTAAGAAATCTCCATAGCTCACATAACATTGCATATCCACACAGGGCCCTTGTATTGATAAAACACAGGGCCCCAACCATGGATAAACATGTGCACCACATGAGTTACCAATACGAGGGTTCCTACTGTAAATAAACAAGCCCTGACACTGTTTAAATGACACTTTTACAGTTAATTCGACACCTGTTACATTTACAATTGAAATTAGTTTAGGAGTACTAAATCAGGCGGAAGGCGTTGTTGATATGTATCAAGAGGTAACTAACCAAGGAGAACGCTGCCTGTTGTACTCTGCGATGCCGCAGCACACGCACTAAAAAACTCAGGTGAGAATTGGACTCGGTGAAGTTGTTGTCAATTATATAACACCTGTAATTATAAATGGGGGGATTAACTGCAGCAAATTGACAACTGACTTTGGATGTGATTGAACGGGTGCATTAAGGAACAAGACACCTCATCGTGGCTGAACTTTAAAAGGTCCCACACAGAAAACCCAGGTGAGAAATATGATGCCAACTTGTAAGCATTAAAATGACCTGTATTCTTCCAAATTTTTTCACACATTAAACGTAAGTCTTTTGTAAATAACATGAAAAATAACAAAATTAAGGACCTTGATTGCCATAATGTCAGCATCTCTGATTGATGCTCAGGGTTTAAGTTGCTACAAGTACAGACCAACCACATTTATGGTGATATTGACAGTTGACTTGTAAGCCATAGGTCCACAATGGTGTCCAGCTGCATGAGGCCTACTTCACAAAAAGTTCTTTAGGCTAAGCTAATAGACGTAAAATTGGAATATCCTACTATAGAAAGCTAACTAAAAATTTGTGATACTGGGTCTAAAAAGGAGCATATACATTATGTGTATTTTAATCCATGATAGTGATGACAGAATTACCAGTGTGCACTTCCAAGACAGGTACAAACATGATGACACTGCACATAGAAAACTCAAGTAAGAATAATACTAAAATTCTGTTTAATTTAAATGAGAAATACTGTGAGGCGTCTCCACATGTTGATCACATGACATATGGTCTAATTTATTAAGTTAGGCAATGTTCATTAATTCATAGGTGAAAGTTGTAAAAACTAAAATCCCGAAACGTTGCTTGCAATTTTTCATTGCATTTAGACCATAAGAAAGAACGACCAAAAAGATGACTTAAAAAATCCTAAAATCAGGCATAACCCTGGAAACTTTCACCCATGTAAATTATAACTTACACCAAGGAAATAAATGCTCTTGAATTGGTGATGAAAATGATAATTGGAGTGTGCTAAGTTATAGAGAGACCATAGTCAGTATAGACATTGTAAGGTTCAGTTTCATGGCAAGAGAAAAAACTGGTGATCATCATGATCAGGAGCAGATGTTAGATTTCATAGATGGTGGTTTCAATACTGAAACGCCTCTGACACAAAAGGAATAAGTTTTGCTTTAAAAAAAGAGTAATAAATAAATAAATAAATAAACAAATAAATAAATAAATAAATAAAATGTTAAAGTATATTTGAGAGTGTCATCAGTTCATCATGCCCCCCCCCCCCCCCCCATCCCATAAAACCTCACCTGATACTAAGACACACACACTTCCAGAAAACATGACAACAAATCTTTTAATCTACCACTATGTACCCGCCTGGTTACCACACATTACAAATACAGATTAAAAAATTTGTGCCTTTGGCAGGAAAGACGAGGCACAATGAGACTGGGTTCCCATCCCTATATCGATCTAACAGGATCGGTCCACCTCCATGGAGTCTCTCGCTAAATTGCTTTCAGCTCAAGTGGCTTAGATGTCTGGGACAGCTACTAAAGCTGCTAAACAATAGTTAATTACCCCCTGTCAGCTTCAGTAGGCGTGACAGACATCGAAGCCGCCAAACTTAATTGGAATTATGAGAATCCCCTTGGAGATAGTTCGATCCAAAGTTAGTACGATAGGGTCTGGGAATAGTCTCTAAGTTTTGATAGCCCTGTCACAGTCAACAAAAAGCCAGGATAAAGATTAAACTATAGAAGATTTAACGCCTTAAGTAAAAATAAATGGTTTAACACCAAGTATGAGGATTAAAATACAGTGACTTTATTGGCTTATGTAAAAATATATGGCACTTCGTTCACTTATCGTGTCTGCATAATCGCGTGTGCATATTTGACTTTCTGGCTGAGTGTGTGGTTCTTAGCCTCAATTTCTGATTGTGTCCCAAAGCAGCTTTCCTATCACTTTACAACTGTCAGTTAGGATTACAGTTCTATTGCCTTTCATTTTGATTTTTATTTCTTAAACTTGAGCTAAAGAAGAGTTAAATTTTAGTCTGAAAGTAAGGACCAAATTTCAGACTCTAATGACTTTTTTGACTTAAAGTTCTAAATTTCTGAATGCACCCCACCCCCCTCACTCCCCAAAAGACACATATCTTTTTCTGGTGGTTAGGTAGCATATATACAGGAATATAATAATCAAATTGAAAACAAAGACACTAGCAGGAGAGCTATGTTTTCCATTGTGATGTAATGTGGACTCATAAACAACAGGTGACTTATCCATAATTCATGTACTAATCTCAGAAAATCAATGTTTTACGCAATGAAGTCTAAAGTGTGTGATTGAAAACAAACAAATAGTACAATTGTTCTGATTGAACAGTTTTTAAGTAAACGTCGACTTCTCTAGCATATATTTGAACTATTATTATATCTTGATTCGATTAAAGTTAAACTCATAATAAAATATATTGAATATACTTTGCATGTGGTATTTGCACAGTTTTCACACCAAATGCAAGTAAAATTGGAGCAGGGCCAGTTAAATTTTAATTGGAGAAGAGCCAGTAAATTTTTAAAAATATATTCTGCTTTAATTGGGACAGTCCTTGGACCCTGGTGCCTTGAAGAGCCAATAGGCTTTAGTAAAAAGTTTATTATTATTATTTATTATCAATATCATTATTATTATTATTATTTTGCACAAGTTAGTAGTTAGCTTAAGATAGGACGGGATAAGTGGACAAGTAAAAAAATAATGTTTTCCCACTACTGACTACCATCATATTAAGACTTAAAGTCTAGAATAAAATTTTGGTATTAACTTTTAGACCTACATTCCTTCTAAAGACCTTTTATGGAACAGGCTTCTAGGGGTAAGGTATAAAGGCTACAAAGTACTAGAATATATATAACAGCACAGAACAACTTTAATTTCCCATCCTATTCACTAAAAACAGTCATCTTATTCCTCTCATGATAATGTGCTCCCTACGATATCTGGGGCGCCATAAATAATGTACAGCAAATATTGATGTGGGATATCAAAGTGTTGCGTTTGACTCAGTATCAAATTTGGCGAGGGAAACTAGACATATTTCCAATACATTTCCAATTCTAATCAATAAGGCATGTTTTTGCTAGGGTAGGTCACACAGTTCAGGGCACATTGACTGTACAGTATGTGTAATTAGGGGTCCTGAAAAGGGCATATACATTATTTATTTTTTCCTCCTACCCTTTTAATTTCCAATTTTTATAAGAGACAAGGATGAATATCAAATTTCTCTTATCTTTGCTGATAATACTGTGAAGTTAACTTTTGCTTCTGAATCAGTTCCTATTGTATTGATACCTTTGATAATACCTGAAGTTCAAATTTTTACTACATTGAAAAAAAAGTTAATCCTTAATCCCTGGAATTCTCCTAAAAACAATGTGCAAATGTCTCAAATGGCATCTTTTGAAAACTCCACTAATAATAACAAAAAGTTCTTCTAAATGTCCATATGACAAAAATTGAGCAAAAATTGAAGCTGTTAGCTAACATCTTTTTAAGCGCCCACTCCCTTTTTGGAGCCCCATGCAGTAATTGCCATATCAATTTGCTCCTAGACCCCCTCCCAATAATCAGCACTTGGTATAAGAGCAGGTACTTTGTTTTTATTCACAAGCGATAACCCCCCCTTCTGAGGCCTAAATAATTACCAATTTGATCGGGAAGTCACTGCTCGTTTCTATTGACAAGTGAGGCTATGCGGCAACTGTTACAGTTTTCTTATTGACATGAGATACTGTACAGTTATTGAACAGGTTTGATATTACGGAATAAGAAAAGTGTAGACGTATATGTGGACAACAGGTGATGTCCAGTATATAGCTGACAAAATGACCACCAGGTACAGGTGAGTTTGGTAAGTAAATAACCGACATGTAATAGGTGTGAGATATAAAATGACCAATAGGCTCAGTGAGAATAAGAAAATGACCAACATGTATGTTGTACAGGGTGATATAGAAATGACCAACTGTATGAGTTAAAAATGAGTTTAAAAGTGACAATCAGGTGCTTTGCGGGCAAAAATTTACCAAGAAGTAGCAGATGAGTTTGAAAATGACCGATAGAAATGGTGTAGATAAGGGAAATGACCAACAGGTAAATATAGTATGACTTACTTGACAGAAGATATACATGTGGGCTACATATTTTTTGTTGAGGAATGCTGGGCTCTTTGGTACTTTTGTCCAGTGTGTATCAATGATACTGGGTCCAAGTAGTGGAGTGCAATTAATCCTATTAGGTGTGTGTGTGTGTGTGTGAGAGAGAGAGAGAGAGAGAGAGAGGTGGAGGGTTATAAATGCATCAACTACAACTTTAACAGTGAGAATTCTCATGCCATTACGTTATCCAAAAAAACTGCTTCAACAGTAACAGTGGCATTTTCCAATGCTGTTCCCATTATAAGTACAATCAAATAAGTTTTGTTGTACCGACTTCTTTTGTCAGTGCAAAAATCAATCATCATATAAAACAATCATGGTGATTTTGTTACCTACTAATCGATAGGAAAAAAATGAGAGTCTGTGTTCTGTATTTGTGTATAGCAGTCTGCATTGTAGTTTTATTACAATAGAAACAAACCATGGGTCCATTATAACTCTTCAATATTGCAAATGTGAAATATTCAGAATGTCCGATTTTAAACAACCGTATCCTTACAGATGACTAGTGTGAAATTTGAATTATGCGTCAGTTATTGCACAAAATTATACAATTGCAAGTTGCCAGGCGACAAAGTTCTTTTCATTCCTAAAACGTACACATGTTGAACACATGTGTTACATACATTTCAATGGAAATTACATTTTAATGTCCATGTTATTGTCAGCATTTTAGAGACCAGGCATGTTTTAATGCTACTACTGTACAGGTACCAAGAATTAGCAGTAGATATCTAAAAGGAGTAAAAAGCAAGGAAAAGTACATAAATACAAATAAAAATAAATAAAGAATACAAAAAATAAATAAATAAATTAATTAAATAATAAATAAATATATCTTAAACAACATATATAAATAAATTAAAGATAGGAAATTGTTCAATTATCTTTGAAACAACACAGCACAATGGAAAACAATATTCACCAAAGCTTGAGAAATATTTGATATTTTGCTGATCTAAAAATATGCTCAACTATGGCATCCAAATGTTAAAGAAACAAAGAATCCAAACATTTTGTGCTTGTCTGTCAATTATCCACCAAGGGCATGGCTACACAAATGATTTTCAGCCAGAGAATTGGTCTTAACTTTGATGAAAATTCTGAACTACTTCAGGTCATTGACAAGATACACTGAATTTCGCAATCATTTTAATTATTATAACCTATAAAGTAGTTATTGGTCTAAAATATTTGCTAGTCATTTTTTCTTTTTTTTTTCATGAAACTTACTGCGACATCCACTACTAGTATTTGATTCAACTTTTTTTCAAAATATCCTCTTTCAAGAGCTTAGTATTTGGTTTCACCATCTCGCTGAGAAAAAAAGAAGGTCTTCAACTCTACGACCAGGGAATAATGTGACAAAAGCAATTTTCTGACCCAATGCACTGTGAACAAACGGTAATTACACCCGAGCTGCTATGTAATGAAAAAATTCAACACAGAAATCAGACAGTATATAATACATACAGGAGAGCTGTCATTAACTTACACTGAAATGTACAATACGGGTTATTCACAGTAGAATACAGATCGCATTTTTATAAAACTCAACTGACTTCATTAATAGACAGCCTGTCAAAGCTTACATTTCTTGAAAGTAGATACAATACAGGTTATTATAAATGGAGCTTTTTATTTTCTAAAGTTGAAAGGAGAAATCTGAAGCATGACCTAGTGGGAAAATATCCTGTGTCCGTTTCAAAGGCTTTGCATATTCACTGGTCAATATACAGTGAGTTGGAACGGACATATGTTCTTAATATCTTAACTGATAGAGACATAAGGAGTAAATGCATAAGAAGGTGGGCCGGGGGGGGGGGGGGGGGGGGGGGCATATGTTTATCATGTTCTTATTACCAGCAAATGAAATCTTGGGTGGGGTTTTTGCATTTTATTGTTATTTAAATAACTACTAAATAACATTTTTCTCCCTTGCATCAACAATTTTTTTATTTCTCAAGCTCACTGAACAAAATCCTATTTATATCTAAACTAAAAATAAAGCATAAAATTACTTTAAAAGTAAAAAATGCAACTTTAAAGTCATCAAATGTCATCACTGTGAGTGATTTGAAAAGTAAGAAAAAATTTGCACTTGAAATACAGATTATTTTTTAATAAAATTAAAGGAAACTTTAAAGTCCACAAATATCTCACAATAAGTTAAGATGAACTTCACTAACATCTGACACTTGAATACATATTAGTTTTTACATAAAATCAAAGGAAAATTTAAACTTGCACGTCAAATATCCAATGATCAGCCCATTTACAGTTTTTATGAAAGGAAACAGTTTTATTGATCTAGGCAGGAACACGACAGAATCAGGACATTTACTTTCTACACACTGTGATGGGAATACTGGTCTTGTTAACAGGTTTATTGACAAACAGACTTTTTTTGAACAATAAAATAGGGTCAGGATATTAAAACTTAAATAGAATCAGGACATACTTTCTACACATAGTAATGGGAATACATGTCAGGTTAATTGACAAGCTGAGACTTTTTTGAACAATAAAACAGGGTCAGGATATTGAGTTTGTGGACTCAACTTGCTGACAGATTGGATTGTTTTGCGACAATAACAAGGTCAGGAAATTGGACTTTCTGAACTTGATAGCTACTAACTTTATAATCACAGTTGACCTCATGCTTAAACACTAGAAAAGATTTTTGAGAAGACCTGTAAAGAGGTTGTCCGCTAAACTTGCTTGCTCTTAAATATATGGAATGAAGATATATGGGCAGTATACTAGCTAGTGAGTACAAGTAGTGTACGCAAATGATGCCTGTGCAGTGCTGGGTTTCAGCAAACAAATTATGTGGAGAGTATGTGATGTCACATGTTATGAACAAAATGAGGTAATGTGCAACTAACT
>NW_019775680.1:848417-866502 GCF_001039355.2 Lingula anatina | reverse complement strand
TTTTTTATCATTTACGTCAAACTGTATTTTCGTTTTTTTTTTTTTTTTTTTTTTTTCAGTAGAGAATTGTAGTCTCCCCCTACGCCAGTTTTCTTTACAAAAAGTTGTAGAACGTGATATATAAAACGGACGCATTAAGTTAAAGCAAATTGCTTTCTTTGTAGGTAAGTGGTCAAAAACTATTTATCTATTTACCGCAGTGAGTGTGCGGAAGGATCCCAAATTAGATTATCAATCAGACTGAGCACTGATTTGATTTAGAAATATTTATGCTGAGATTTTTTTTTTTTTTTTTTTTTTTTTTTTTTTTTTTTTTTTTTTTTTTTTTTTTTTTTTTTTTTTTTTTTGTTTGTTTGTTTGTTGTTGTTGTTAAGTAGGTAATAATTCGGGCTTGTTTAAGTCGGATGCGACAGGTGAGACGAAAGTGACGCTTCACAGCTGAAACAATCATTCCAACATTCCATTAGGAGATGTAGCGCCATCTAGTGTATATTTTAGGTAAAAATGGCGCAACCATTAGAAAGTTTGAGAAGACAACCGTTATCTGACAAAAACAGCAAGTTGTCCCCGTTTGGACTCAATAAAATTTGAATTATAGGATTTGTGAAATCGTGAAGAGTAATATAATTGATTTTGGTTAGAGTGTAATTAGTCATCATGCCATGATTATTGTGATGACATTTTTTGCCACTGTCATCTCTGGTTATATTTACTATGGTGTCATACGAACATTTTATTTGATCTCTCTCTGTAAATAAGACAAAAGTACTGCATAGTGAGTGGTGTACATAATTGTACGATGATTTAGAGTTTTGTTAACAGCATACTTAGCTATTATATAAGCGTTATTGTAAGTAGTATCATTGTTAATTAAATATGTTAAAATGTTGGCGGCGTTGCAGCGAATAAAATTGTGTTATAGTGTTGGTTCAAACTAGTGCTTTTGCCTGCTGGTCAAGATAACAGTAAAAAAAGAGTACAGTTCAGTTCTTATAGACCCCATTTCCACAGATTAGATCGATCTACTTTAGATCGACCTAACTCCCTGGGGTTTCACGCTAAATAGCTGTCAGCCGGGCGGACACGAAAGTTAATTACCCCCTTACAGCTTGTAGTAGGCGGGACGGACATTTAAGCCGGATAATCTGACAGTTATCTAGTGAGACTCCCCGCGGGGATAGATCGATCTAAAAGCTCTGGGAATACAGCCGTAGAGCGTATTCAGAACTAGTTGGTCCTCGGACATACACATGTTCCGATCTAACAACTTACGAATTTAAAAATTAACGTTATTTAATGAGAGATTGAGATGGAGGTGTAATGCTCGAGTATCAACACTCAAGCTCAGTAATCTCACCTGTAAGTAATGTAAAACTGTCAACAATACTTAGAGAACTACTAGTACCATTCCTATCTGACCGACGACATGTGTGCGACAGATGCCGTGAAGTGTTTTGCCAAGGATAGTGATGAAATGGTGAAAAAATGAATTCCCTCAAAATGCAAGAAGATTTATTCGTTGACCGCGTGACAATCGCATTAAACCATCACGTGAACTTGCGAGTGAGCAATAGAAATATTTCGATTCCCAAGTAAATGTTGTTATTATAGACGACCACTCCTTTGGAAATAGATGAAAACACGTCAATAATTTTATCGAATAAATCAACAGTTCGATCAATTTATTTATATACTTTTACAATATATGTACAATACGATATTATACGTTTATTTGATTACATATTTAGCAAGAAAGATACATTTGAAGTTCATTGTTTACATTATTCTTCTCCAACGAACGTTTACTTAAAGATACTAATCAAAAATATACAACAATCTACTAAAGAGAAGATAAAATATCTGAATGAGTACAATTTTTTCATTAAAAGCATAGCGTTGACATTTTGCAAAAAATATCATCTATTATTGATAAAAAGAAATATATCATAAAAACTGCCACAGAATTTAAACCTTAAAAGTGAATATTCAATTTGGCCAATCTCGGTTTATCCTGTACAAAAGCATTAGCTGATATATTCCGGGTGGACGAATTACTTCGCTTATCAAACTTGTACCCCCTCTTTCAGATACCCACATTAAAGCACATAATAATAAATTCTGAAAGATAACTTCAACACCTTTAATTGTATTACCTTAAATAATGTGGCCTCCCTGGCCACTGTATCGAGCCGAAGTTTGATCTAACTACCTTGGATAAAGAGTTTATCAAAATAAACCTTACACTACAAAATATAATGAGATTCATATTGAGCAAATACTGTAGAGGTAAACGGTAGTTATGAGTGCACCTTTGCTTAAATGTTTCCAAGTGCCAATCCTAAAATGAGAGTATATGGAATAGCAACAGAAACCCCTTTATAAATGAACAATGGCGGATCCCATCCTCAACTTCGAAAATACCCCTATATCAACCGAAGAAACAATACATTACCCCTCTGGGAACGTGTCGGTAAGCTGTTCGAAAACTAGCGAATCGCTGGGCTTGCCAACAGACCCACCCCCACCCCCCACCCCCACCCCCCGCCCACTCTCTGTGAGCGCATTCAGAACAGCAGACTAACAGATCCGCGGATCAAATATGGAGGTCCACTAAAAAGCTTGTCGTTTAGTTCCCGAGTAGACACTGAATAGATTCTCCGCGGGGATTACGCACCAAGCATTCAAGTCGGTCGGCCATATTTGATCCGCGGATCAGTTAGTCCGCTGTTCTAAATGCGCTCTGTGATGATCGACGGTCATGGTGGCGGACAACACCCAAATCGTACGTGCCAAGCAGAATCCTTAAACCTTGGTGCAAACGTACAAGTTTGAGTGCACTGTTAGGGGAGGGTACAGTCACGTGTCCTTCATTAAGTCATGTGCCATCTGCACGTGCTTTACTTCCTTGTTTTGCAGAAGGACGTCCTGTTTGAACAGGGTGACTCTTGCCAAAGGCGGATATGGTGCTTTAGACAACCCACGTTAAAATACTGATTGTCCCAACAACTGCATAAACTTGTGCACGTGTTAAACATTGATAACCTATACCATTACTACTTTAACCGGTGACGTAGATATGCCAAAAACACAGCAAAAACAGAATCGGACAACAATATATGTATGTATTACAATATCACATGAACAGAACTCTATAATCGTTACGATTGTGCTTTTTCGATGGATAGACAAGAAATGCTCGTCAGATCTTTATATTATAAATTCGATGTTCAGACTTGCCGATTGCCCTAAATCAACAAAGTACAGCATATCCAAAAGCGCTGACAAAATTACGATCATAAACTTTTTTGGGAGGATATGCTGTAAGTATCGTGTTTTAAAAATGGGTTAATAAATGGAACATTTCAACGGTTGTGGATAGGCAGTGCCTTGGCAATTCAGAAAAACTTGAATTTCCCTGGACATTTTCTACTATAATAACCCATTGCTACATAAACGTTTGAGGCGTATTGTAAGCCATAAACATTTGACAGAATGGTTCCAAAGGGAACACGTGATCAGTCCCACAGAAACCGTGAAATCCTACATCCGTTATAACTAATTAAAAGTTACATAAAAGCGTGGCACTTATTCATTAAAATCATCTATCACGTTTACAGGCGTTAAGACACAAAATTAAGGCATTTACAACGCTTAATTAACACTGAACGCCGGTCCGCCCCTTGTATCGTTCCTATCAAATGACATGAGCAAACGAAATAGTTCAAACTCATTTTTACCCCTGGGTGTTAGTCCTAAAAAAATGAGTAAATCCCAAAGACTACCAATTGACTTATAAATGTTGTTGCAAATTGTACCTTAAAGAATGAAATAAAAATACTGAATTTCAAATCGGTCCCATGCGTTAAAAAAAGTCCATTACCTTTGTCACTGCCTTCAAGTTCACTTTAACCTAAAATACATATCAAATTAAAAGACAATACCCATAACAACCGAGCACCAAGTATCAGATTCAATGTGGCGTCGCGTGTCGCCTTCCCCAATCACTTTTAACAAACGTGCAAAGTAGTGTAGTGCCATTAAAAGTCACGTTAATATCCCATGTCTTAAAGGCAAGGTTTTTCTTGAAATTGATTATTTTAGCTGACATTAAACAATGTAAGCTCTTTGATACGGCATGATCGTATCTAATGAAAGTTATCATAAGCTTTTGCTATCTTCGTCTTGGTCCACTTTCTTTCTTCATAAATTTTACTTAAATTCTGATAAATTTAACGTTTATTCTGTTCAAATCCGTGAACAGAGACACTATGGGCTACTTATTTCCCTTCACAAGGCGAAGCATTACATAAACGATACTCTGTTTTGGTGAAATCACTCACATTCACCTTATATCGTCTGGAACTCCTCGTGACTGCCCTGTAAATGCGCATGCGTATTTGGCTGATAAAAGTTCCCGGATAAACTATACCCGTACTGCTGGTCCTGTTGCCCGCCGCTGCCACCGAGTGTGTCGTGGTAATAATACCCATAAGGGTGTGGGTCGCTCTGCCTGTTATACATACTGACGTACGAGTTTTCCCGACCGTTGCCGGCGCTCAGTCGCTCAGCGTCACTGTCCGGGACAATTTGTTCTGGGGAATGTTTCTCCTGTTGCAGCACGGCCGGCAGCACTTCCAATTTCATCCTTTTTGCCTGTGGGGTATATCCGTCGTCGTTTTCGTCACCGGTCCCCTCTGGGCTGCTTCCTTGGTCGTCTGCCCCATACCCGGTTCCACTTTCAGGACCCCCTTCGGGCCCTCGGGACTGGGGATGGTAAGGGTAACCGTTACTGGTAGGCATGGCCATATGATTGTACTCCCCCGAACCCTCGCAGTCCGCAGCTTTACCCCTGTAGTCAAAGGATTGCTCCAAAGAGCCACGTGAGTACCTTCCGTGGTATAGGAGTGCCCCCTGGTCTACAGGGGGTCCGTTGAAGGCGGGGCTAAATGAACCAGGGACTCCCATTGGTGGTCTGCCCCGAGCAGCGCCACCTGGCAAAGTGGGCACGTAGGACGGGCTTGCGTTGGGATTTCGACTGAAGAGGGCGTGGAAGCTGCTCTCCACGACGGGCGGGGATGGAGTCGCGCGCTCACTTGTACGGTCGTAGCTGTCGCGGAATCCTTTGGCGAACGGATTGTGGTCTATCTTCAGCTGTGTTATCTGAAATGATGCAACGGCAATGTATTTGAAACTCGTCATCACGAAACTCTGTAGCTACATTGTGGTTCCAAGAATTTTCTATGTGGGGGGGGGGGGGGGACGCAAGCACTTATTTTGCCTTTGTTGTATAAAACAGAAATGTCAGTATAATATGAAGGGCACGGGGATGGAAAATTTTTTCAGTTTTGACTCATTTTGCGTGGAATCTTTTTCTTTTTATATTTTGGGGGAGGGTAGCAGAAGGGTGCCTTCAAAGCAAAGGGAGGGGCAAGTAACCACTGTGCCTGTCCTTGATTCCACAGTAATATGCATCACTCGCATTCGTTAAGTCGTTAAACGTGAAATAAAGCGCACGTTGTAGTGAGGCAATTGCATATATGCAAGTATACATGTAGATTTGTTATGCAGTTGCATGAAACAAATACCAACATAACAAAAAAAAAAAAGAACTATTGCATAAAAACAGACGCTTTCAATTACTTCAGTAAAATATTTTCACACTAATGAATGGTGAACTAAAAGTCAAAAATACTACACAAAAACGATTTGATTTTTTATGTTACGTATCAATAAAAAACAGACGTGGGTGACACACGGCACTATAAATGCTGAATTATGCTGAATCATTCCCCCATTATGCACGTACGACATGCAACAGTCTGCCGCTGAGGCAATGGCAATTCCTTCCTGCAATTAGGAAGTAAATTATCATCAAATCACCGCAATTCGATGATAACTGTAATAGACTCGTTGCCATGGCAACAAAAATGCAGTACTCATTGTACTGTATTGTTACTGTCGTTGTCATAGCACGAAGTGTTACAACATCAATGTCTAAATACAACAACATTTTCTTTTTTTTTCATATTGCAAAATATTTTGTAACGTTTAAGGACGAATTTTTGAAGAATACAGCAATGTTGGATAAATCACAAGTTCAGTTCAGAGAGCTATGAATCAAGTGTCTCTTTCCCACAGCTGGAATCATTGAATGAAAAAAATGATGAAGAATAATAATGACACGATTCAAACTAGACTGTTGGACGCTCTTGTTTTTAATTTCTAGACCAAATTTGTTTACTGTTTGTGCGCACCCGTCCGCGTGTGTCGTATTATTATGTGTGTTTTTTGTGAAGTGTGTTGTCATATTTCATACCTTCGCACAAAAAAAATCTTCAACCATTTTTCTCATGTTTTCCGTATCTTAAAGTTATAGATATATTCTGTATTTTTTTTTTTTAATGTAACTTACGTCTGTATTTTGATAGGCTGTCACAGCTATGAATTGAGTCTCTGGAAAACAGTGCGTCTGGAGGTCCGATGACTCTCGGGTGTTTCCGGAGCACGAGCCGACTTCAATTACATGAATTCGAGGCTGATGCTTGTGCATTGAATTCAAAACAATCTGAAATAAACGAAGATGTTTTAGATGAAAAGAGTCGTTGACATATTTTTCAGCGTGAAGTGTCCCGCTATGTAAAATATTTAACATCCTCATTTAAACTTTCGGGTATATGTTGAAGATGGCTCAAAGAATGTTATCAACCTTGATTTGAAAAGTTTAAACATGCACATGTTAGCAGCAAAAATGATGATGTATTAACTAAAAATTAAATTTTGTACGTTTCGTCCAAGCTCAGTTCCCCAACCTAAAAACAAACACCCTTGGTTTTTGCCACGGAAATTCGGCCGCTGCAACAATGAAGCTTTCTCCAAAATGTTTTATTATGCCCGATATTTTATTGATCAAAGATCGTTTTGTGTACTTACAAATCCTTGGTCACAGTTCTTGTTATTGGTCAACTTGAGTTTACTGAAGGTTATGTCCTGCTTCATCCAGTGAGCGCCGGAATTCGGGGAATCGGGATGCATGTAGATGCGACCATCTGAAATAAAAATATGAACATATATTTGATATAACTTATATTTCATATATTCTATTTTTAAACGTTCATAATCCTAGAAATACACAGGGTTTTCAGTGTTTAAACCATTTTGACACGGTTATCTCGTCGAATATAAGATACTTGAACAAGAGAAATTTCGTACCATTGGAATGGGTATAGAACATATTGCTAGGTTTTGTCTCCCTGTTTTTAATGGAGAAGGGGGTATCTGGAGGGGGGGGGGGGGCAAGTGTCCTGCTGCCCCCCAGGGACCCCCTTTTGTATATATATATATTCATTAAATTTGTCATAGCTTTAAGTGCACATAAAAATAAAACATTTGGTATGAAGATTATTCAAGGCAAATGTGTTCATATCTCTAAAACATAAAAATTTCATAAAAATTTCGTTCAAAAATAATTACATTTAAAAAAAAATAAGCGACAATCTCAATCCGTCATAAACTGACGGGACTTTCCTGTTGCGCTCCAGAAAAAAAAAAATTAAATGTGTATGCCGAATAGATATTCGGTACGTCTTCTACATGTGAAGGTCAATCAGAGGTCACCATATATTACGGGTTTGTTGGCCTATTAATTACTTCGGGTTCTTTACTTTATTTCCAAGTTAAGGGTTTATACAGAATTGGCCTAATAAAAGGACAGTTCAATTTCATTTGTATCTTTTTATATTTATTTTTAGCACAGATAATAGAATGAAAAAATATACAATAGTAAATCAGCTAATAAAATAACTGAGCTGTATATAAACACTCTAAGTGATACCGTGGTGACAAAATAATTATGTTGAGAGAAACAGAAAATAACACAGAAAAAATAATGACACGTAGTTTATACATAACTTCACGACTAATGAGAATAAAGTAACAAACAAACAAACAACAAAAAAAGAGAAAAAGAAAAATATTCATTTGCATTGCTTCAGACAGTTGGTTTTCCTTGGTTTGAGCTATGAAAAAGAATGAACGTTGTCGAAAAGTCGCACGCACACCAGCACGCAAGCGCATCAAGCACGTGGAAAGATGCACACATACTTACACAGACATACTCCGACCGATGTCGGCCACACGTGCGCGCAAGCTCAATAAAGAATCAATTAATCAAGAATCGACTCAAGCGCGATTAAACAATGACACGTCTGATCTTTAACAAGAAACTGTTATTGAAAAGCGCGCTGGCGTTACATAACAACCAATTCATTCCACATTTAATACAACTATCCGACCACTTCAGTCGCCAATAAACCCTACTTAAACCTGCAACAGTGACCACAGCAGAGACAATATTTCCCTCTCATCTCTCCAGCGTCGAGACGATTTATTGAAAAACAAGCAAATCGTTGGTCAAGCGACGATATTGGTCTTTCCAGAAATAGAAAAGGTGTAACATTGCTGCATATTTCCCTCCTCTCAAGTGTTTTGGTGAGAGTGAAGCTATTGCATTTTTGCAATATTGTCGAATTAATAAAACCATCATTTATCTGCAATGTATGTACTTAACCTTTGAAGGGGACACCTCGGTTACGTAACGACCCATTTGCTGAAACACAACTTGACAAATAAGATCGACGAAACGAAAAAAGTGTTGAAATGATCTACTTTAGGCGGCCCACTGAGGGATGGGGGGGGGGGGCGATCCAGTACACAGGCAATAAAATTATCAAATCACAGATCACGGGAAACTTAAAATGTTTCAATGAAAATGCAGGAAATAGGTTCTTGTATAATGCCTACATTTCACGGATAACGAATAACACAGAAAGTTGCAATTCACGGGAATGGGGTGCGTCACGGATGCTTCACGGATGACGCTAAATAATCTGAATAACATGAACATTTCACGTAGCTCGGCAGGAAAATTGATTTCGCGTGGTAGGGTTTTGCATTTTACTTTCTCTTTTTTTCTGACAATAAGCTGATTAATTTATTATTGAAAGTATCAGATCGTTGTATGTGTTAAAATAGTCATCATATTATCATTGCACTTATTATTGCCTTACATAAAATTTAAATGATAATCTATCATTTTTTTTAATTGAATCAATATGAAGGGAATTCCCATACAAATTATTTCGAGAAAGGAAGAGATTTCACCTAAGACGTTCTTGAGAAAATAAAACATGTTCTTCTAAAGGTCATTTCCATGTCTACCCTCGCCTTGAAATTGAGACAAAATTTTGTCGGAGGACTTCTGCATCTCGAAAATTCCATATTTGCTAACATTAAAAAACAAATAGCTTAGTTATCATTTTCGGCCTTTAAGTCTCTCTCTCTCTCTCTCTCTCTCTCTCTCTCTCTCCAATAAACACACTCTCGATCAAAGGCCATTCTTTTCTCTTTCTTCACTTAGTTTTTATCGCTTATTATCATCTTTCAATCTTTAAATTTTGATAACACGATCAATGATAAAACTGCGCAGCTCGATGCTAAATTATAGCCATACGCCTGAAAATGTGTATATTGTGTAATGACATTTTTCTCAAAGATTAACAGCCGCGTGACCTTACTAGGCAAGATCATTTCACAGAACATGCCTTAGTCTTTTAACAACTTTCAATAAGTAATGTGTAAACAGCTATTTATCACTCTTTTTATCATTTATTGGAGATTATGTTACTGACTGTTATCACGATTATCAGTCTGTCTGTCTGTAAATCAGCCGCTAAGGATAGGCTATATATATATAAAGTGTGTGGAAAACCGGAGTTAGCGACAATGTGTGAAGGGATTTATTTGAGTGTCACGGTAGTTTGAACGGCTTGACTATATGAAATTATTACTCTTTCTTTCTCTCCCTCTGTCTCTCTCTGTCTCTCTCTCTCACACACACACACACACACACACACACACTCGCACACACACACACACACTCGCACACAAAGAAAAACGTAACACAACACTCGCACACACAAACACAATCGGGCACGCGCACACGAATATATGTCTCTTAAACACCGCTACAAACGCACGCGCACACACTACATACACATACAGACACCTTACTCTCAACAACAACGGGGAACAACAGTCTCTATTTTCTACAGCATTTGTTTTCTATCTTTCATGCATTATTCAAAAATATCTGGACTGGCATAGAAAAAATACTACCATTTTTCCAATCATTTCTAAAATTCAACGGAGACTGCTTGACAAATGTTTTCGAAGTTTTCTACCTGTTAATTGCAAGTTCCTTCAAGATCTGGTCTAATTGCTTCCTCCGCTTATTAAGACTTCCTCGCCAGGTATAATGTTCAAAATATTATGCAGCCTGCCGCGTGTGCTTATTTTTGCTATGTTACAAGTTTCACTTATTTTGTCTTTAAAACGTGTTTCGAATTTATTGTGTATTTAGCGTGTCTAACGAGTTATAATTCGCCTTATATTTTTACTTGTCACTTACCAAAAGATTATATTCTTGTTGTAGATAATATAAATTTTTGTAAGTTTATAATTTTTTGTATGCAAATGATGCACGTAAGACCTTTACAAAGCAGAAAATAACTTTCCTGGAAATATTGGCAATTTTTCCTTGATTACTAAGGTGCATATCCTATACAAAACCGCTAAGGAAACTGCGATCTATAAGCTAATTGTTAGTTCCAAATTTCTGATTTTTCCCGTCACGAGTGAAATTCATTAGTTTCTTTCTCCATTTTAGTCTATTTCAAGAGCACTTTTTTACGTAATTCCCCTAGGCCCCTGCGCGCATGGAGGCCGGGAGACCAGCAGGTAGTCAGTTGGCGCTGTTTTAAGTGAGTCGGCCATATTTAGTCCGCGGATCTGTTAGCCCTAGGATCAACTTGTTCTGAATGCGCTCTTAGACCCCATTCCCAGAATAAGATCGATCTACTTTAGATCGACCTAACTCCCTGGGGGTTCACGCTAAATAGCTGTCAGCCGAGCGGGCACGAAAGTTAATTACCCCCTTACAGCTTGTAGTAGGGGGGACGGACATTTAAGCCGGATTATCTGAAAGTAATCTAGTAAAACTCCCCGCGGGGATAGATCGATCTAAAAGCTCTGGGAATACGCTCTAAGGTGCGTGTAAACTATGTCACTTTCAGATAGATATATTCATGAAACAAACACAAATATATAAACCACTAACCCTGTAAAAAAGATACGAAAGTATCTCTGATTGCTGATGCCGAACTTCGGATTAGATGCTCGTCAGCTCTCTCATTTTCAAATAGATAATAATACCTACATAAAACAAATACACGAAAACCAACAGTTTTTCAAAGTAAACATAAAAGTCTACTCACTTGCTGGTAGCTGTTCGGCTTGTCCGCAAGGGACCCATTTTCCCGTTTGGAACTTCCAGTGGTGGGGATCCGCCAGCACCATGTCCACGAACACGTTGTAGTGAGCCTGGGGGTCCAACCCCTGAAGAGATATCTGGAGCGTCGGGAACATGCGTCTGGAAAATCATGCAAAAAGAAAGGAATTTTACAGTAATTAACTATTATGGAGTATAGACGTTCAAACATTGTGATGTATTTGAAATTGAAAATATGAATAAGATGAACATGTGCATTACAGCAGTCTTTGTGTAAAATTATTTCTGTTGGATTATAAAATGTATTGTGAGATCAAAGTTGTTATTAGAAGAGTATTTGTATTGTAATAAATAAATAAATAAATAAATAAATAAATAAATAAATAAATAAAGGTACAAGTCATACTATTTGCAAATATAAGAATCTACTTTTTCATTGAAATTCTTTTGGTTCCAGTGCACATCTAAAATAAATATGACCTAATAATACATTATTAAATTGCATTATAAAACTAGTAAAAACAATTTTGACAAAAATTAAAGCAACGATTACTAATCAGACACTGATTCATTGTTAGTCTTGTGTCTTATGAGTCATTCACTAAGCCCTTATGGTGGATTTGTCACCTATACAAATTGCACAGGTCTTTCTGCATTATGTTGTGAATAAATATGCCATAAATAGTCCTTAAAACCTCAATGTCTATAAATATTATACAAATCCAGAATAGAAGATTTTCTTCTAGTCAAAACAAGAACCCCCTCCCCAAGGTAATGAACATAATCATAAATGTCAGCGTGTCCTCATAAGGTGGTCAACCCAAATCACCGACGGGGGTCCGGCTTTATAAAAGAAATGCAGTCCTTAAGTTGGACTAAACTTTAAGACAAAAAATAGACTACTTTGACTCAATATAAATTATTAGTTGCCCACTATTAAATGAATATTGTGTTGTTTTATGGAAAGAAAGGGTGCCTTTTTCCCCCCAAAAAAAGGAACTTTATCTAAGTTGGTTTCTATTTATTAATCTTTAACGTGAAGTTGATCAAATTCTAAGAGTTGATCTGAGAGTTCGGACTTGTTTTTGGGACTAACGTTCTTTTGTAGCTCCAGCTCCTTAATCTTATTTCCGTCACAAAGGTTTTCTGTTTCCGACACGAGTACTCAGTCACTTCGGGGGTGGGACGGGGTGGGAGATTATAACGGATCAACGAGAAGATTAAGATGCCTTCTAGATTAAAATGGCTTCAGGCCCCAATAAAAACCCTTTGTTGGGTTACGTTAACCGTTTTCAATATTTAACGATAACTCGGGCGTCTCTATTTACAATGGCCTTCTACCTGGTCCAAAATTCAGGCTATTCTTGGCAGAACCTGTTCCGGATAGCGGTCAGTTTCGTAACCATGGGTCATTAAGTTATTAAAAATAGCCAATTGGTGGACATAATTGGAAATGACCGCTGATGTGTGGTCAACAACCCTTATAACATAGGTCAGAGAACTGATAAGAATAAATTGCAGCCATTCCAGAGTCGGTCATTAACGCACTCCCGTATTTCTGGCACATGTCGCAAAATAATGACTCCAATTTTTTTATTTGACGCGTGTCGGCTTTTTCATATTGAAATTCTTATACCAACTTTGTTGTAAAACTGAAAATTAAGGGGCTTAGCAAGCTTGACGAGATGGTTGCTGTTTTACGTCATAATTTTTCAACTGATAACCACTAAAGGAAGTTAAATAGTTAACTGTAATCGATTAAACCAATGCTGCGTTGATTAAGTACAATTAAAGAAAATAATTCAATAAAATATAATAGAGAGTGAATATAATAGTATAACGTAAGGGAATATTTATACGAGAATGAAAACAAACATCCACATAGCATTGCACGCTCAGCAAGGTTTCTACGCCCCTATTTGTTAGCATAGCAACTATGCCATATGAAAATATGTCATATTTAAAACTTTAACCTCGGGTCCAAGACAAAACTGTTAAAATATAATATGGCCAAATTTGAGAACGTGCTCGTACATCATAAGGATAGATATAGTAATGGTGCGAAAACGTGTTTGGGTAGTGTGCTTTTAAAGAATTAAAAAATTCAGATTTATTTAAGGGAGAGAGAGATTTAAGGAAAAAGAGTCTCAAAATTGAAAAGGAAATTGGAATCCGTTTTATGGAGTTGTTTTGTCAATATGTCGTTTACTATGTATTTCTTTCAAGGAAGGTGAAACACAAGATACCAGAGGTGCGCTCTCTCGCTCTCGCTCTCTCTCTCTCTCTCTCTCTCTCTCTCTCTCGCGCCAGTAGCTATTTCATATTGCCATTGTTAATTTCAGTGCAAATACATCAATATATATTTACATCAACTACATACTTATCAATTTTACACTTAACGTTGTTGAAAAATGCTAATGAAAGATTTTTTTCCTTGAACGAATGAAGAAAATTGAATTTCATTTTGTTATGAGTATGGTTAACATCGATGAACAATGAATCAAAAATTTGTTTACACAGAAAGTGAAAATGAACCGTCAGTAATTGTTATCATTAATGCTGAAATTTGACATTAAATGAAGCAATAGTAGAAGTATGAAACTCAATAAACATTGAATATTAATAACTGTAAAGGCGTAGAACAAAGATGTAATATTTATTACCATCATATTGAATGGTATGTTATAGGACCAATCAATTACTCGAAATCTTTATCGCGATTAATTTGGTAGGTTTAAGAAAACAATCGATTTCATTTTTTCCCAATATAAATGCACTTGCCATTAGGATCCGACGAAACTTTGGGATTAGATTTCCGTACTCGCAAGTGATAGTCTACTAAACTATATATATCAGATTTATACACCAAGATTATTCTAAATTAAGACGCACAACGTTTGATAATAACTCCAACAATTCCAACAAATACTCAATAAACCCAGAATATAAAAAATCCTTATTGTCATAAGAAAATTTCTTGAGTAATGACGGTGGTAGTATGGCCGAAATCAAGGATGGACGTTTCCATGGTAACGACATCTCGTGCTTCGTTGCGGAGTAATTGAGGAAGCGTATATAGGAATAATGATCGATTTCGTTCTATCCCATGCTAATTACGGCCCTCGGAAATAACTTGAGAGTTCCTTATATTTTTACCATCTAAGTATTTGGCCACGATTTCCTTTTGTATTTCTTTTTCTTTTTAACATTTTTCGTATATTTTTTTTACCATCAAGGTATGCGTATATCACATTTTTGTATCATTTTTTCCTCTCATTTTCCGTTTTATCTGTCATTTTTACCATTTACTGTGTATTGTTTTCCTTCTTTTTCATGATTTTAAAAAAATTTATATCTTATATTTTTGCCACTAAACAAAAGTGTAGGCTTTCAATTCGTCTATTTGCATATTTTATTCTGTACATTTTTACTATTTACAAAAAAATTGCTCTAAAAAACCTGATATTTTAACCATCGTAGAGTAAGTGTGCACTCCCTTGCGCATTTTATATTCATTTAATCACACTTCCATTGCTTTATAATGTACGCACTCCATCTTTCTATAACCTCCCTCTTGTTTTAACTAAAGAACAATATCTCCAATCAACTCCTTGTTTTAGCTAAATAACAATATCTTTCATCAGCCCCTTCTTCACCCAAAAGCCTCAATGGCGTAAATGAAAACGGGTGACATAATCATATTTACAGATAGAGAGTAGAACATATTGTCTCTAAAGAGAAAATAATCAGCAGGTTAAACAGGTGCATCAGGCACGGCATTTTCAGCTGTCCCCGTGGCGTTGTCTCAGCCACGGCGTTTGTCACGCCTTTTGGGCTGTCTTTCAGAACGCAGCGGTGTTGCAAGGGGGCAGGTGACGCGAAAACGACTGCTCAAAGGAAGCTGGCTTGAGCCAGCCACCGATTTTAGAGAGAAAGAGAGAAGTTGAGAAGAAGAAGAGAGAGATTTCGAGAGAGATTTCGTGGAGAAATTGATAAGAGATAGAGATGGAGAGAGAGAGATCTGCCCACTGAAACTCATATACCTTTAGTTTATCATCAATGAGTATGCCTCCGCAACTAAAAGCAAGTTCAACAACGTTTCAAAACACACTCACAAGTTTAAAGGCGTCCCATTCCCAAATACAAACGAAATCAAAAGAAGTGAAACATGAATAAATTGATTAACTAACAAACTGAGGTGGAATATATATGCATAAAATAAACAAACACATAAATAAATAAATTTTTTTTTAATATTAGGGAAAATATTTTTAGCTACAGAGAGAGAGAGAGTGTGTGTGGGCACACCTTGCGTTACTGATTTACTGTCGCAGCTTATTTTGTTCCTTAAACAGTAATGAGAGGAAAAGAACTTCCTTTGGACATCCATGTAGAAGAGAACAATCATCTAATGACCGGAACAATGGCCGCGTCCTTGCCAGACTTCCGCCTGTTAATCTTGACGATGTCGGGAAATCAGGCGATAGAAAAATAGAGCTGCATTTCTCAAAAGTGAGTTAGTTCTACAGTTGATTTTAATTGTTAGGACAAACGTTAAAGTCCTCTTTGAACCACTAAATCAGTTGCAGCTTCAAAGTTAAAAAGTAAATTGGAAATCTACGGTAGAGTAACTAAAGCATTTCCCTCTTTTGCTTTTCATCAATCGCACGTTATGTTTCTTTAATTAGACCAATACTGATTCATGTTAGGTCAAAATATGTTAAATGTTAAGTCTAGAAGTTAACACCAACTTTCAAACTTCAGTATTTTTCAATGGGCACTTTTTCTTCCAGTAACGTGTTTCTTAGGTTAGACACACTAAGCTATCAGAAGCAAAACACATCGCCAAAGGGTATTTTAAAAGCGTCTTAAGAAACACAACCTTAATTTATGCTAATATTAACGACAGCCCCTTTTTCGAAAATAATTTGACCGGCACGATAATTTCTTGTTTATTTCTAGTTCACATGGTATTTATTTATTTTTGCCATATATCGTGATAATAAGCGCCATGCCTGGTGTAGTTTTCCCATATTTTTTTTCCTGATAAAATTATGTTAAGCAAACGAAATTCAGCCATGACAATTAGTCAAATTAAGCTAATCCATTACAAACCAAGATTTATGGACACACAAAAAGTCGCCTTTTTGGTCTTAACTTGACAATACAAAGACAATGAACCTTAACTTCAAGGTTATGAACTATTGACACTTAGTTTACGTGAAAATAATCACCAACAATAATCTTTATGGCTATGTAATCGATATTATCGTTGACGGTCTTTGCGGGAAAAAAGATGTGAATCTTTTCTATCTCGTGTAAAAAGAAGACCCCAATACATTACCACGATCGTAAAAATAAAATAAAATAATAAATAATGAAGTATATTAAACGTATTGCCATATTATTCCTGCAATTGGCATTCAATTAGCAAAGTCGGAATGCTGGTGATATGAAAAAACAAACAAACAAAAGAAACGTTAAGACGAATATTAAGAACAGAATAACTGCATAGATCTAGAAAAACAAAGAAACCGCTGGTGTGAATAATGCGCAGCAGCATCAACGTCAATACTTGGAATTGGCAATACCGCAGATTTTTTGATACACATTTCTCCTTTTTTACATTATCAAGTCCGTTGCCATTTTTTTTTTTTTTTTTCGTTTTCGGAAAAGAGAATTAAAATCTTAATAGCTGTAAATAAAACGAACACGTGAAGGGACAACTAATGACGTCAGACCAACGGTGCGGTTCTTGATTTCATTAGCTCGACATTTACTCCATTACCAATACTTATCACAATTTCACATTTCGTATTAGCACTTGAGTACTACAACAAAAAGAAACGGTTTTATGTGAAACTTGAATATGTATATAGTTCTAATGTAAAATTTGAATTTATATCGCTGATAGAGTGATATATATATACGGCTAGATGTAGTCTTACAGCTCAGGTGAAATAACGAAGAGACTAGTTTCTGTATTTTGAGATAATAAAACATAATTATTTATTATAAACTTTATAATGAATCTATGAAAATTTTGATTGTTTACCACCACGTAGAGTGGAAGTCTTTACTCCATTCGAAATTACTGAAATTATGACTGGGAACTTTCTTTTTTAATTTGCGTAGTTTGGATTGTGCATTCCTTTCATTTTCATATGTTGTTGGTTTTTACTTGGAACCACAAGATGACAAATCCCCTTACTTTTAACAGTATAATACATTTAATGTATGTGTTACTGTGGAAAATATTTTTCCTACAACAAATTACCAAATCCATTGCACTTGGCCCCAGACGACAGCGGAACTGCGCATCCTTTCAACGACTTCCGGCGTTTCAGTGATCGCAGCGGTCTATCCGCACCACTCGCTGTGAATGTCAAAACACCGCTTTCACCACACCACGTGGTTCGCTGATCCCGTTTTCACCGGAGACAATATTTTGCATACCCTCCGCGGGAGGTTGTGATTAACGACCGACTGTCGTAAAAGAAATCGGCTGTATTATACACACGTGTGATAGCATGCCACTTTGTCGGACCAAGTATAACAAGACGTGTTGATTTTCACTGGGGATTCCCCTAAAAGTTTTGAAATATTGGTCATGTTTTACGAACCATAATCGTCTGCGTATTCTCTGTAAAAACTGGCAAGACCTCGCGTAAAAATCACTTGGAAAATTTTAAAAAGCGGCACATGAGGCTGGCAAGCTTTATATATACAGCTTGATGTAGC
>NW_019775680.1:801772-846192 GCF_001039355.2 Lingula anatina | reverse complement strand
AAACTACCGGCCGGCGATTCACACTGGCGCGGAATCATTCCAAAGGCTCTACTAAGGTGGGTTGGACAAGTGGACCAGTGGACAAGTGGAAGGCACAACCGCGATCGCCATTGCGACAGTTGTGAAACGCAGCCACAAATGCGCGAAGACTTTGCGACGGGGTTGACTGAAGCTGTAGGGAAATATATGAAGAAAAAAAAAAAAAAAAGATTTACCGCAACTACGCAAATTGTGAATGTCGTATGAAAGCCGGTCCTGTGGTTGCCGAAAATGCTCTTTTTCTCACAGGCTACATCTAACAAGATGGCAGGTCTTGAGGAACCCAACACATGATCCTACACAAAACATCTCGTGTCCACAGTGCGGCAAAGTTTGCGTAAACAGATATCACATTTTAACTTCGATCGCATTTATAGTCAGTTTGCAGATATCCCCTCTTCTTTTTTCTATCCTTAAACGTTTGATCATATCAACTCTTGACAAAAATCAACATAAAAATACGAAGACCTTAACAGTCGTCCACTTTCACTCTATGTTGTTGAAAAAAGTGAGAAAAAATGCCTCCAATTCAGACATTGTGCACGGGCTAACCGAAATCTGCGGATAAACTGCTACGTGCCCTTAGCTCTCCCTAACGACAGTCGACTGACATACATGTTTTTCTAGTTTAAGTTGAGAACGCGTAAGTTACATGTAGCTACATAGGCCTATTTTATTAGATAGGCCTATTTATTTAGATGCAGCTGATGAAAAAAAAGACGAAAACAATACAAAACAAATCCAGAAAAAATCCCTTCATTTCAAATTAAATTTTTGTCCCTTTTTTTATTTTCCAATTTAAAGATGACGTTTAAAATCTGTTAAAAAGACCAATGGTCATGTTCATTTAACAGTCCTATTATACACCACAGATATAGTTGTTATAGGACAATATCTTGGGATGTCTACCCTAGGTTCTAGATTCCGGTATTGCCAGCTCGATCTTGATTTCATATATAACCCATATCAACAATAGTAAAAGCGACTCCATCACAAGGTATATATTTAACAAGCTAGCTTTTACGTTGCTCTGACACTCAGGGTAGGGATGTCAGGATATCTACCAAAATTAATTCTTTAAAATTCTCCATAACAAAAAATGAACCAGACGAGACAAAATTTCGTTAAGTTGAATAACGAGCAACCCAACCTAGTATTGAGGATTTTTTTTTAACGAAAAAAAAAAAAAAAGAAAGAAAGAAAAAAGGCGTTGGTTTGCTAGGCCTACGTGGGAAATTTTACAATTAGTTTTTCAGACAACAATATTAAATTTGCTCATTTGAAGTTGGTGAGACTGAGTATAGGCCTATAGGCCTAATATTTGTGATCCACTATTTTGAGTTTCGCGACATCTCCGGAATGATTTATAATTAATGGTTGAGGGTAGATATAGGGCCTAAATAGGGCCTCGTACAGTTTTAAGAAATAGGCCTACAAATTACCTAAACTAGGCTTAGGCCCTATAAAATTTGCGGTAGGTCCCCTTTCATGAGTGTTTGTTAACAGAAACATTTGCTGAACAAAAAAGACAATCAATTGTTCATTTACCTATCAGAGCATACTTTTTAACGTTAGTTCTAATGTTTATTTAATTACATTGTATTCATACATGTAGGCTCTTTCATCCTTTAGGTCTGCTAGACTATCTTAATACTGAGGGGTATATTTTGTAAATTATTTTTCTTTTAGATCGTTCCGCAACGAAATTGGGGTTTGAGAAAATGCATTATAGAGAGCAGACCCCTCTTAAATCAATATTATCCTAAGAGAGTTAGGATAGCCCATTGAAAAACAGTGAATCACAAGTAACATTGCACAACTCGTTTAGCCTAGATGTGCTGAATCATGGAAGTCGTCACTGCGCAAGCGCCATGACCCAAACCTTGACCTCATACCCACAGGCTTAGAAACATAAACCACTACTCGCAGCAAGACGGTGAATTCTAAAAATCCGCTGTGAGGGTTAAGACGATCCATTAACACAGGTTGCCCAGATGGGTCTACTGTCCGAAGGGACGCCGCTGTCATGGGAAGAGACCAAGGCCAAAGCCGATCACGTACGAGAACATGGAATCACCCAGTTCATTAATCTCTGGAAACGACATAAAGATGTGAAGAAGGACTGTTTACTTTGGGGCGACGAGGTAGGTAGATGAAAGGGATTTTCGCTGTTGTGAAGTGTGATTGCAAAAGTAAAAACGCCCTGGGCGTTCGTGACGTGTCAAGGTCTCAGACTGCATAAGCTTGTCGATTTAATGCGTGTTATAATTGACAATTTTGGTACTGTATTCATAGTAAATATAGAGGCCCATCTCATTTAACTATAGGAGGAATATAATTTTGTGTTCATTTTTATTATATATTTCAATATCTCTAGGTTGAGTACACATTAGTTCACTTGGACCACGAGAACGAGAAGAGCAGTCTGCTACTTAAGGGAGACAAAGTTTTACACGTGCTACAGCAACAAGAGAGAGAAAACCCTGCGTAAGTTTTGGGAGCTTGTGATAGGATTAAACGTTTGATGATTGGTTTTGAAACACTCAAACACAGCCTGCAAGGTTTTATATTGGTGCCATTCCAAATGGTAAGTCTGATTGGAGCAGGGCCAGGAAAATTGTGCAAATTTATAGTACTGTTATACTGTCCACTGTCTTTATATAGCTTTAGACCAGTTCTTCATGTTGTAGGGGTTGACAATAATTTAGTAAAAACCCCTAAAGCAATTTTTTATTTGTCTTATATTATCTATTCATTTGTTCTTGGATGGGGCTGAGAGGGGTCAGGGGATTTTGAGTCAATCCATTAATCTATTTAGGCAAGTAAAAAAAACCTGGGCAGGAAAATTGGGGAAAGCACTTACAGTACACCAAAGACAAATACACAGATCCCTTATTACCATCCTCTGGCAAGTAGACTGACTAGTAGTATTAAGACTGGTGGCGTTAAGAGTTTTTGGCACAGCCTGTAGATAGGTAAGGGCAGCTTTAAAATGGAAAGGAGCCTAGTGGAAAAGACCAGTTGCTAGTAGATCTTTCTTCTTTCTCAGTACTAGTAGGCAATTTATAAGATTATACATCCACAGCATCAGTTATACTGGCCACTGTTTTTTGCTTTGGGGCTGCTAGAGTAACACCATTACATAAATAAATAGATTAATGTACTACAGTTGTCTGGGTTGTGCGTCTATCACCTGTGACGCAGAGCTAAACAGGACTTACAAGGGGCTGTCTGTATCAGGGGCCATTCAGAAAAGATGATCCAAGTATTAAGTGATCCGCCGACCAAATATGGCCGGTTTCAGAAGCGATGCCGCTAATCCCATGATGGTCTCCCCGCCTCTACATGCGCCGTCGCTGTGGGGCCTAGCAATCAAACATCGGAGCCGAGATTTAATCCGTTTAATGGCACATGTGGAGGCAGGGAGACCATTAGAAATCAGCGACATCTCTTTTGAAGTGTGGTCGGCCACATTTAATTGGTGGATCAGTTAATACTCGGATCATATATTCTGAATGGCCCCGTATAGTTACTAGTAGGGTAGGCCAGCGGAGAAAGCGCCTGCTAGCACACAGTTTTAAATTGCCTGCTTGAACGATACCATACAGATTTAAATAGGCATATGGTTGAATGCTCTAAGCCTTGGAGTAAAATTAGAATCAAGAACATATTTAATTCTTGTGCTTACTTGTTGACTAAACATTTGGTCTAAAAGCTGAGATCAGTTTTAAGTCAGATGTCTTAAATTTTTTAAAAATTGATCAATGCTTTTTTATAAGCAGTGAGAAAAGGGGAAAGTTTGACTAACTTGAAGTCTAGACTCGTGTTTCATCATGTATGCATAAAATGGAGCCGTCTAAATTAGAAGTTAAGATCATGGGTAGACAATGGTAGTCAGGTTAAAAAATGCAGTCTGTATTTCAACATGTATATACTGATGGGTTCTCTAAACAACTGACTTTGGTAATTAAAGAAAAAATTGAATACCACTGATTTTTTCATTATTTTTGTCCGAGAAAAGGTTCTATGAAAACGAGGCACTAATGTATCTATACACAAATATGAACTTGGATACTGTTCCATATATGGTTATTACTTATAATTTCAAATTTCTCATTTAAAAAAAAATTCAGCAATTTAATTCAACATTATCAGACACTTACAAAAGTAAACTGGCTAATACATAACCAACTCGCTTATTAAAACTATTTGTACGGTATTTAAGATGATTTCTAAAAGTCAGTCGTACTTAAACAGCAAAGGTAGGCAATCTTTACAGACATGCTGAAAACTTTTCTGAATGGCCGGACATTTGTACCGTCAGTAATGAAAAATTTGCTGGACCGCATGGATTTTTGTCGGACCAAAAATCACCCTTTCCGTTTGAGACAGATACTACCAGTACTATTAGGGTAGCTTACTTTGTTTGTGAAGCAGTCTAAATTCAAAAATGCTGCTCTTAAAACTCTTGTCGGTCTTTTGGACAGACCAAGTCCAATTTTTTATCTGTCCAGACAAATTTCCCCAGTCATGACCGATCGGACCGACAGTTTCAGCATGTCTGTCTTTATTATTGTGAAATGATAAACACATTTAGGACATGAAAAAAAGGGAAAGGAAGGGAATTTTCTTGGTTAAAATATTATCAGTTATTTGGTTAGTGGTGAGCAGTACAATGTATGTTTATTGAAGAGATATATACATATGCATCTGAGCTTTTTATTGTCAAAACTATCTATTCATCTAGAAACTTTGTATGTAAATAAAATTGAATCATATGTTTTAGGGTACTGGTGATTCTTTTAATAGGGAAAATGTGGACTTTTGGTTTCATGATTTCATTTTATTTATTTATTTATTTATTTATTTATTTATTTGCATTGGAAACTCAAATTTACCAGTTTCTGAAAAGAAGTCATATGAGTTTTGGTAGTATTATCAAGTTTATGAAAAAGAATCATGATAGCTTTTGATTTTATTTTCAGTTTTTCTGAATCAAGAAAAATCTGAACATTAGTAAAACAGTGCTGCTTGAATGGGCTCATGCCTTTCATTTTATTTATGAGCATCTTCTGTCTTTGCAAAATCATGAGCAGATTTTTTTCACTCAGGTGTTTAACTGGTGCATGTTTGAACGTTTTAACAGCAATGGAAATAATTTGTATGTCTAGACTAGAAATGTTACTAATTTAAAAACATGCAATTCATGCATGCCTTTTAATAACCTGGGAAAATTTAATCTCTACCTTCCCTTCAGAATGATTGCCTCTCCTAAAAATTTTATCTAAACTTCTTGAGAGAAACTTGTCAAGTAACAAATAGACAAATCAAGGATGGTTCAAAATACCTACTTTTGTTGAATGAACTTGAAGTAATTTTAAATAACAGTCCGGTATTCAATTTTGCTGAATCATTCTAATACCAGATTGTGTTGTTTATTTTTCATTTGTCATCATGATGTAGCAATTTCTTTTCTTTTTTTATTTCAGCTTGGTTGTAGGCAGTTTTACTGGATTTTTCCTAAGCTTGATTTTGAATATGACTTGTTACTTTTGCTCCCAGTTTCTAATATGATTATATTTTGCCTTTCATCTTAATTCTCTCTCTCTTTTACTCACACACACACACACACACACGCACACATGCACGCACGCAAGCATGTACACACACACATACACCAGAGGCAGATTCACAGATATATTTTGATGGTCTTTTAAATTATTTATTATGACCGTCTTCCGAAAGAAAAAATTAGATCCCTTTCAGTGTAAACTGGAAATTTCTAACCTTCTTCCAGAAGATGACTTAATCCACCCCTGTGCACTGTAACAGCAAGAACTCACCTCTCTCTCTCTCTCTCTCTCTCTCTCTCATATAACATGACTTCTCACAGCTTAACATTTTAAACTGCTACCACACAGCTGTATAATATAAGCAGGTCATCTTCAAGTGGCAGGTTGTCCATTAGGACCAATATTTATAATGGAAGTAAACTTTGTAATATTTGCTAATGTCCTGTACCTTTCAGTGTTGTTGAACCATGAGTTCATTGAACCAAGGATAATCTCACCTTAAATGCCTTGGTTGTATAATAGAGACATGTTTGCATTTGTGATGGGTAGATCTTTTTCCTTATAAGAAGAATACGACAACAACTCCATCTTTTCAGTGGGGAAATATTGTGCATTTTACAGGCACAAAATTTAGAGGTCTCAATTTGTTTTAAAAAATTAGAATATTCCTAATGGCTGTTGGCTACAAAATGAAAAGCCAGGCTATTCTAAAGTTCTATTCTATATAGTAAAAGCACCAGAAATGCTATATAGAAATATAATTTTTGTAGTATCTGAAAGTTAAAAAATTTTGGCCCATCGAGTCCTTAACGTATAAGAAGAATCCACAACTTGCCTGCATGGGGCCTAAGGTAAACCTGACAGACTGCAAATTTATTTTAATTTAAAAATGACAAATTATGTTCATGCATTATGATAAAATGATAGTGATATTATAAAAGTGTAGATAATATTAGAGAGGAAAGGAACCAAAAGTGGTGTTTTTTTTAACTAAAAAGAGAAAAGCAGACCATAAATTTTGATATACATGTACAATATAACAGCCTGATACGTGGTGTTCAATTCATTATTGGGCCTTTTATTCTTGAAATCTAGCATAGCATAAGTGGAAGATGGACCACTTATCAGCAAGGGGTATCGTTCATCAACTGAAGCTTCATATGTTCTATCACGTACACCTTGTTAGCTTGTGTTGTAACTTGAATTAATTACCTAGTCTATGTCATAGATCAAATACCAGTTGCGGAACTATTTTGCATATAGCTACTAGTAGGCAGTGTTTCATATGACTGAAGTTAAGCACTGTGTTGTATTTCATGTAATCATACATGCCTACATGTATCTTCATTCTACCCAAAATGTAGCATGGCTCGGGCCAATATTTTTTGGTCAAACTGTAGTTTGAAGTTGATAAGATAATCATGAGTATATATCACAAGTTTTGTGATGAATTTGTCTTCTATAAACATATATTTAATAATATATTAATATCATTTAATGATGAATGTAATTTGTTCATATTTTTGCAGGGACAATATGGCAGCAAGAAATAAAAATAATTTTAAAAAAGGAAAAATCTTCCATAATAAACAAATTTTGCTCATATTTTTTCAGGGACCTAAAAACAATATGGCGACCAGAATATGCAAATTACATGGTGGAGGGGACGCCAGGGAAACCATACGGTGGACTGATGGCTTACTTTAATATGGTGGAGGCCAACATGAGAAGAAGGTTAATTTTGCTTTTAGATAACTTTTCTCGTTTTGATATTTCATGAAAGATTATGTTGACTATTCATCAGAATCAGTACACTTTATACATTGTCTTATGTATTTCCTATACATTTCATTGGAAAATGAATATATATACATTCTACGTAAGATAAATTACTAAGAAGAGGAAAAAAATTCATTAAAAGTTGTCGTTGTCTTTTGTAAAAAAAAATTATAATAGTATCTGTTATAAATTTATAATAAAAAAATCAAGAGGATCAGGTAGAAAACCAAGGTCGGCAAATATACATTTTGATCATATTTGTATTATAGGAGAAAGGAAGTGATGAGACTTCTGTCCGAGCCGGGAGAGACGGCCCTCTCTGTTGTCACATTTCCAAGGTAAGGAGATCCGTAAATGCTTCTCATTCATTTTCATGACAGACACCACATGACATTCACTGCCTTGTGATTTATTTAATTTTATTCCACGAGTGATGTATCGAACAATGGGATAATTGCTCTCGTATGTTGCTTACAAGAAATGCACATATACATATTTATATACGCTTCAGTATAAATACAATGAAATACAAGTGTGGTTATAGTGTTGTTTGAAGCAGTAGTTACAAGCATTTGTCACCGCAACCACTGTATTAGGGAGGGGGGGGGGGAATGGGGGGATGGGACCATCTTGGGGAGGGGCTTTTCGGGGAGAATCGTTCTTGAATCATGCAGCATAAAAGAATGTAAGTATCATGGCTACACCTTGAGGATTAAACTATTGTATAATGCATACACTGGGTACAGGGGAAATGCATACCATTTCTAAATTTAGCTGACCTCAGCTGTCATTTTTCAGCACAGTTATAATGGAGTATGTAATACAAGATACGCTGGGTGTTATAAATTTTCAAATGGCCTACATTTTCCAACTTGGGTCACTCTATTTTTAACCAGTCTGTTTCCTATAACCTACTTTTTCAGGTTGGTTTGACCTTATTTCAGTCAGACTGTTTCCAATAATCTACTTTTACCCAGCTTGGGTCACTGTATTTTTATCCAACCTTTTCCAATATTAAACCTACTGTTTTCCATTTTTTTCTTCACTTTGAGTTTTTATCCAGTCTGTTTTTATGACCTACTTTTCCAGGTTGGGTTGCCCTAATTTCAGCCGGCCTGAGTTTCAGCCCACACCCACAGAGGGCGCCTCTAGGTCTTTATTTTACCCTGAAGAGGTCATCTTTCCAGGACACCCCCGATTCAAGTAAGAATTTGTAGGTTAATAAAAATTAGTTAGGGTCTATGTCAATAAATACATAAATAATAATAATAATAATAATAATAATAATAATAATAATAATAATAATAATAATAAAACAAAGCATATTGTTCTACTGACCCACATGGTTACTAGGTTTTTAGTAGTTAAAAAAGAACTTTGTATCAATAAATGAAGGGTTTACAAGCTTGAAGTCCTTTATTATGGTATCTTTTCCAGATATTGTATAGGATTAAATAAAGATATGACTGTAATGTTATTATAGGACCTTAACAAGAAACATCAGACAGAGAAGGGGAGAAAAGGTAGCGATTAATATTCCAAGTAAGTTCAGTAAACCTCTAAGGGACCATTCCCAAACTCTGTCGTACTAACTGTGGATTGATCTGTCTCTGAGGACTAACCCCAATATGGCGATATTGTAATACATATACCTGTACAAATTACACTGTATCCTCTGCTTGACGTTTTAGTATTCAAAGACAAAAAACACACCAAGTCTTATCCTAGAGGACTTATCACAATATGCCGATATTGCAATATATGTACATTTACAAATTAATTAATATTTTTCTTGTTTCAGTTTTCAAAGACAAAAACACACCAAGTCCTTTCCAAGAGGACTTATCCCAATATGGCGACAGCGGGGAGTCTCAGGCGGCCTCCCTGCCTGACCACATCTACCTGGATGCCATGGGCTTCGGGATGGGGTGTTCTTGTCTCCAGATGACATTCCAGGCGTGTAATATAGACGAGGCACGACACCTTTACGACCAGCTTGCGCCGCTTTGTCCTATCATTGTAAGTTTGTGTGTATGCAGGCATGTGTGTGTGTGTATGTGTGTGTTTGTGTGTGTGTGTGTGTGTGTGTGTGTGTGTGTGTGTGTGTGTGTGTGTGTGTGTGTGTGTGTGTGTGTGTGTGTGTGTGTGTGTGTGTGTGTGTGTATTTGAGAGAGAGAGAGAATGAGAGAGAGCAGGTGGCAACATATGTGGATACAAGCAGGTCTGTGATAATTCTGGAAAATGGCTGTGTGTGTGTGTATGTGTGTGCATGCACATGCATTTATGCATGTGCATTCAGGTGTGCACAAGCACACTTGCTTGTGTTGGTGCGCGGCACTTCTATTTGAGAGAGAAAGAGAGAGAGAGAGAGACAGGGATTAGAAACATTTGCGAAGAAGTTCCGCCTCAATCATGAATCTTCACTTATCAGAATTTCCCCACATACTCAGTTTTATAATTCTATAATATATTTTTGTTTAAATTTTCAGATGGCCCTCAGTGCTGGTTCACCAATCTACAGGGGTTTTCTGTCTGACATAGACTGCCGCTGGTTTGTGATCTCCAACTCTGTAGACTGTCGGACAAGAGAGGAGAGAGGCCTGGAGGTAGGGACTGTTCACAGCGCCATCTATTGAGTGTTTTAAGCACCATTTTGCCATGAAGGCTATCATATATCACCCTGTTGACAACCATTTGTATATGATCATTAATATGATAATTGTTAATTAATGATTAAATTGATAATGAAATTAATCATGAAATTGCTAAGTATCATATTAAGTGAATGTGCCAGTGGTTACAGTAAAGCTTACTGTGAAATGAAGATGAAATGAAAATGGATACAATCTTTATTTTTCATTTGAATGTGGAGGTTGAGTACAATATGTACGCTTGTAGAAAAAAAAAATTGTTTAAGTTACTGACAAGTCGAATAAGTTATTATCACATGTTTATATGCTTTATCTGTTACAGTAATTTATGTAAAGCTTGATATAGTGCTACCACTTTAAAATGTTTGATGAAAGTGTAGAAACAGCTTGAACTTGCTTGATTGTAGTGTGTTCTTTGCCATGCTTCAGCCCCTCCAGAAGGACAGATTCAGGATACATAAGTCACGTTATGACACAATAGACTCTTATTTGGGACCGTGCAATGCGTGTTATAACGACATCGACATGGTTTATGACAGAGACATATGCAGCAGGCTCAAGGCAGCAGGTGATTGATTGATCAGTTGATTGATTGATTTATTGATTGTCTATTGATTAATTGGTTGGTTGGTTGGTTGGTTGGTTGACTATTTTTTTGGTAGGATGATGATTACACAAACGGGAGAAACAGACATCTGAATAAAAGAAATAAATAGGAATTTTGAATTTTGATTGTGATAAAGTAAGTAATTTGAATTATATTATATTGTTTTGTATTGTATTGTATTGTATTGTATTGTATTGTATATCTGTTTCAGGTGTGGATGAGCTGTTGGCAAGACATGTGGCCCACTTATTTATCAGGGACCCCATCTCATTATTCAGTGAGAAAATTGACCAGAACGACGAGGAAGAAAGTGATCATTTTGAGGTAGGAGCTATACTGTAGGCCAGCAGCCAGAAATTTAATTTTTTTTTTCTGAAAAAATCGACCTTGTGTCCCATCTTAGTTGACCCACCTTAAGAAATGGCATAAAACCTGGTAAATTTAATATTGATTCATAGTGGACCTTTTCTGTTCTTTCAACCCCTACCCCCTGGCTATGGGTATGTACTGATCGTCATCTCAAAGTAACATTGGCAGTTTGAAATGCAGGTTTCAAGTGTTTGTTTGTGAGTCTCATTAATTTTTGTTTGATTTTTAGAACATCCAGTCCACGAACTGGCAGTCCATGCGCTTCAAGCCACCGCCTCCGAACTCTGACATTGGCTGGAGAGTGGAGTTTAGACCCACCGAGGTAAGGATCAATATATAGTGGTTAAAGGCTAGCAATTAGATAATTTAATATATTTTTCATTATTATATCACTTTTATTTTTTAGCACTTAATTTGTCTGCTGTTGAGCTCATTTTGATGATTACAAAAAATATTATTAAAAATATCCCTCTTTAGTTTTTTGATAATTCATAATATTTTATCATACTCATGTCTTTTACACTACATGCACTGAAAATGAAAAACTGTATTTTACTCCAGGTCCAGCTTACAGACTTTGAAAATGCAGCCTATGTGGTGTTTGTGGTGCTGCTGACCCGAGTGATCCTGTCTTTCCATCTGAACCTGGTGATACCAATATCTAAGGTATAAAGTGCAGGCCTTTGTTTGTTATTATAGTGCATGTGTGTGTGTGTGTGTGTGTGTGTGTGTGTGTGTGTGTGTGTGTGTGTGTGAGAGTGGGGTGGGGTGTGGCTGCTAGTGATTACATGTTGTGTTGATATAAATTCTGAATAATTCAAGATTATATATTTAAATATTTGGTGCACACTTTTGTAAAAAATAAAATAGGTAATGATGTATGGTGGAATATAGGTCCATGGAGCTGGGTATGTAATCTTTGTTACAATAAAAAAATAAATATTCTGTAGACTGTTTATGATTTACTAGGTGTAATCTACTTAAATGAACCTCTTATAAGTCTCTTTTAGTTGATGTTTTTATATTGGAAATAATTCAGTGATGACAAAGAGGTTTTTTGTTTAAACTTGGAACATTTCAATTCCAGGTAGATCAAAACATGAAAACAGCAGCCAAGAGAGACGCTCTACGCCAAGGAAAGTTCTACTTTAAGAAAGACTTGCTGACAGGTGAGTGTTTACATGCTACCACTTAAACCAGTGCAGGTTCAGGTCTAGATTGTGTCACTGGATGACTAAGTGATACTACATTGCAGAGGTGAAGTGTAAATTCTCCATAGACTTTCCTAAGTTGTTTTTAAAGTCAGTTGCTAACTCTTTAAGTTAGGCCATTGCCTAACGTGCCAAAAGAGGGGTAGGTAATTATCCTTTTTTATCAGATAAGTTTTGACAATGTATTTGATTTTACAGGCTATTCCCCTCCCAAAGCCTCCGAGTGCATCTGTAACTGTCCCTGTGGCAACGTGGACATAAGTCGCGCAGTGGATGCAGAGGATGAATACACCGAGATGACCATCAATGAGATCATTAATGGAAAGGTAAGCAACAATTTATAAACATGTTTTTGGCTTTATTACTAGGTGCATAAGATATAATTGCTTTTTGGACAGTTCCAAGTTAACGACTGATGAGCAACACGTAAAGTATAAGTGATTTTCAGACAGACATTGATGGATGACACTTCTTTGTCAAAGACTGACTTAGATCAAATATTAATTCTCTGAACTGGTTATTAGTGTCTAGCTCACATGCCTGACAATTGTGCCTGACTAAACAAATATTGAGGAAAATGACCATGATAATGAAACACAGAATGAAAATTTCAGTAAACTAGACAGGAGAGAGGTCTTTGATGTTTATAATACATGTGGAGTTTTTTTTTTGTTTTTTTTTTAAGGAGGAAGATGGCTTTCCTGGTCTGGTGCCTCTAATGGAGGCTTATCTGACAAATATAGAGACGCTGGATGTGGAGACAAGGTGTACAATTTCACAGTACTTGAAACTGATCAGTAAAAGAGCAGCAGGTCAGTGAGTCTCTTCTCCCCTCCCCCCCCCTCTCTCTCTCCCCTTCTCTCTCTTCTTAGCATTTTATTATTTCAAGATTTATATATATATTCCTGTCTTTCAATCTCCTTCTCTCCCTCTCTCTTTGTGTATTTCATTTGATGAGATGAAAGGAGAAAGCATAAATAGATAATATGATCTTATCATGCCTTTCATCTTTATTCCCTCTGTCATTCCCTCTCTTTTACACACACTGCAAATACAAGAACTCTCTCTCTCTCATTTGATCTGATGATAGAAAATGTTTGGGAGGAAACATTGCTTTTGCAAATTAGTAAATACAGGCCCGTAGCCAGGGGGGCTCGAAAGAACCACCCTTTTTGCTGGGAAAAGGTCCACTCTAGGTAAAATTAGATCTATGTACTTAAGGATTTTATGGTAAAACCATAAAAGGTCCACTTTTTCAGAAAACGACTCCCCCTCTGAAATTGCTGGCTACAGGCCTGATATTTGATAAAATAAAAGTTCTATTAAAATAACCTCCATGCAAATCTTCCTCCACTCCAGGTGAACTGAAGACCACGGCTCGTTGGATGCGCGACTTTGTCACCTCCCACCCTGACTACAAGCAGGATTCTGTAGTGTCAGAGAAGATAGCGTACGATCTCATGAAAACTTGCGACCTAATTACCAAGGAGAAGATTGTTGAGCCTGACTTGTTGTTCCCAATCATCACGCGGACACAGGAGTCCATTCCGCACGCAGTCAAAATAGCAGAGCAGCACTTGAATGATAAACACGCTGTGACTGGTCATCATCAGATCGACCATGTTTATCAGGATGGAACGCTGAATGGAAATGAATGATTTTTTATTTTGACTATTTTGTAATTGAGGCCATTTTTACAGTCACATCTCTTTTTTATTTTGTTCATTCTTCTAGTTAATGTAGTGATAACTGACTGAGACTCTTTCATTATTATTTTTATTATTATATTTTTACTTTAATGCTGCATTTAGATGGTCCTGCATTTAAACACCCATTTTAATTTTGATGTTCCCAATCAACGGAGAGAATAATTTATATCATTGCAGCAGGACTCTGCATGATGTACTGAAATCAAGTTCTGATTAACAAAGTCCATGCTCTGGGTTAAATGACAGCAATCTTTGCGGACTGTTTTTGGGAAAGACATTTCTAAACATTCAAAGGATTTTACAAATGTAAAGCTACGATGGCAACATCAGGTTGATTTATTTATTTAGAGTTTACTATTTATAATGTCACTTGGGTAGCTTAAGCATTGGATTGATGGTAACTGAAACCATGTTCTATGATACTGATGTTTGTTATGTCAGAAGTAAACGAGCGCCTTCTAAATGTTGTACGAGACGGATGAGGGCGTTAGATAGACAGGGAAGCCTCTCAAGCGAGTAATATTTGTGGAAAAATGACAAAATATAAGATTCCAAAGCAGTTCACCAAACATACAGACATATTTCACAGACATGAAAAAAAGGATAACTGAGCAGTGAAAAAAGGTTTTATTGTTTATTAATAAATAATAATGTGTTATAACTACATTCACAGGTTCTCAGCTCATTTTAAGGCTACCAGTAGAGCAATACTGTGAAAGGCTTATAGGTTGCTGATGTAATAATCTTTTTATAGATTCTCATCCCCATTCATTTTAATCATTTATGATTTTATATAGACTTTTTGAAGGGTCTAAGTTAATATTTGTTTCAAAGAAACTTAATTTAGTCACTGTAGTAAATTGCTTTGAGGGACCAAGGTCTTATACTGCTGGAAGTTATTTAAACTGATTCTGGATATTATAGCGACAGGAATAGTGTGAGAAAATGAGCTCGGGTATTTACGCAATAAATTTGAAGTGTGAATTAATAATTTCTGCCCCCCCCCTCCACCCCCACCCCCAGGAAAAGGATTTAGTAATAGTTGATAATGCTGATTTGAAAGTTTAAAAAGCTGTGTTTCCTATTTAAAATGTGAAGCTTATTCTAGATTTGCCATATCAGAGCTGTAAGCATTTCAAATACTGGTACTTCATTTATACATTATTTGTATATTTAGTTTCTTTGGACATGACATTTATGGTGCCTTTTATCTCATTTTAGTGCAACTGGGTTCTCTTGGAGAAAATGTGTTAAGACAGATATACCAGTAGTGATATTTAAAAAGGAATTGTATTTTGTAATGAGGCATTGAATATAAGGGCATTTTTTATATTGGTTTAATTTATTTATTTATTTATTCATTTATTAGTTTCTTTGGGAGTTAAATTTATTTTGCTTTTTATTTCCTTTTACTACAATGCTTTAATCCTCAGAAAATGTTGTAATGGGTGAAGTCATAAACAAGAATTTAATGGTATCATATAAAGACATTTTCTTTAATTTATTTGTGTACTTTTTATTTTATTATTTATTTGCAATTCTTTATTTATTTATTTATTTGTTTGTTTAATTATTTAATGAAAGCAAAACAAGTTTTAAAATTTAAATGCATTTTTATTGCAAATAACTTGCATTGTGAAACACAACATGATCAAATTTTAAATCTCCCATAGAGTATGGTAGTGGTAAAATCAGCTGGCATTTATAATTAATTGTTAATTATTCCCAGATGTAAAAGAAATGCTAAAATAACTCGAACAAATGGAATAAAACAGAGACAGGGTATATTTAAAAAGAAAATATTGTTTATTATTAAAAGAATATTTATTTTCATCCCATTGTTCATCAGATCTAAATACACCACCAGTGAAATCGTAACAAAGAAAGTTTTAACTTCACATGAAAGTTCCTCACATGTTCACTTTTTAGCAAGGTTTATTTCTCAGTCCTGCATGTGCTCTCGTTGAAGTTCGTTGACTATTGAAGTTTGTTCAGCCAGTAAAGAATAATAAGTAAAGTTAAGGTGAATGCTGTCTATTGTATATCTGCCATAAAAGTTTTTTTTTTTAATTGATTTTTTTTTTTTTTTTGAAAGTTTTTGTTCCTTTCTGCAAGTCACTGGCATCTGTCATACTGGTCTCCATCGAGTGTCCCTCTGTTACCTAAAAATAGAAATACAAGTAAGGGTGCATTCAGAACACGATGATCCGCAGACTTGCACATTGTAGGATCAAATATGGCTGACCAACTTGAAAGCTTGCTGCATAATCCCCAAACAGACACTGTATAGATTTCCTGCAGGGATTACGCGGTAAGTTTTTAAGTGTGTCGGCCATATCTAATCTGCGGATCTGTAAGCCTGCGATTCAACTTTGGTTATGAATGTCGCCTAAATTGTGTGAAGTTCTTATGGAATCTTTTCCACTAAATATTTTTATTATTATTATTATTATTATTATTATTATTTTATTTTATTTTTTTTTTTTGAAAAATCTTTTTTTCTTCAAGTCGATGATAATGATAATTTATTTTTTCAATTGGACTCCAGTCAGTTTAATTGAGTTAGTTTTTACAACAAATGCAAAAATTACTGAATTTAAGTGCACACAAGACGTAATTGAACAGTGTTAGGAGTTAGTGACATGTAATAAAATAGTTTGGATCAATTTCTTGGAAATTTTTAAAAATGTTCTTTCTGCATTATAAAAAAATGGGAAGTTTCTTTTCATCTTTATTAAGCACCACAAACTTGTTATCCATAAGTTTTCTCATACTTCTTAATACTGTTCTGAATCAAGAATATAAAATAGATTCTGTAAAATAAAAAACATAGACAAGCATACATATGAAAAAAAAACGTCATTTAAGTATTAATCCTTTCAAATAAAAATACGAAACCAATACAGTTCAAAAATACATATTTATCAGGCATTGAAGCATTTTAACGTATACGTTTAATACTTTGAATAAGAATAAAAAAAGCATTATTTGACTTGAAGACTGAGAAACCTACGGGGCGGCCTAGATGGATGAAGTCCTGCCGCTCTTTGGCGGCTTATCGGCCTGAGCCTGCCAGTCATCGGTGGACCTTGAGACTGCCTGCTCTGTACACCCAGCCGTCTTTGCACTGCGGACTGCACTGTGGAGTACTCCCAATCCGGAGGACGTGCAAAATAATTGGAGGTTTCGGCAAGCGAGAGCATTTTCGGGGCGCCACATCTTCCCCCTTGCGTGGCTTTTGTGGCCTCGCGCTGCAGGAGCGCCTCCTCACGTCCGATTTGATTTTTCCCTTGCAGCAGCTGTGGCCTCAGGTCAAAGATGGCGACCGGAGTCACAGGTCTAGCTAACGGCCGTACTTTCTCAGGGCGTGGAGCTGACGGCCGATTGGGGAAGAGGGTATTACCTCTTCCCAGTGCAAGGGGGACGGGTGTTTTCGCGGCAAACCGCTCTGTGTGCTCGTGGATAAGCGGTAGTTTCCCCTCTCTACCGTTCTCCCTAAAAATTAAACAAAAACATTAAATGATGTGCTTAGCTTAATTTTTTATTTAATAAAATCCAAAAGCGCAAAAGAAGTGCCTTGTAATCAGAAAACCAGGCATATTATTTTTTTCTTTTGAAAGCCTCATTCAGTGATATACATGTATGGGTTGCGTAGACAATGGCTATTGTAATAATAATAATAATAATAAAATCGCAACATTTTAAAAAGTTGTAATTTAAGTAATGTAGATCTAGGCCTACGTATCCTCGGAGTTGTTACTTTAAAATAAAAATGGGACACGTGTTTTAAATTATGTTATTTATATTGTGGTTAGATCTACCTACAAAATATAGATCTACAGAGTTCTTCGTCAAAAAATATCTCCAATGAAGTTGTAATGACGTGACGTCATTAGGACGTAGAGCTCGAGGCACATACGCGAGCACGTCCCTCACGTCGCGTTTCTTACCATAATCATTTCCCCTTCTCAAGCTAAACTATGCTAGCAATAAGTATTATTACTGATGCATCTACATTCTAGATGTCATATATTATCCAAGCTATCGGCCCCTAGACTTTCTTCAGGGATTATCCTTCGGGCTAGCACAAAGGTTTTCTAGTAGTCAAATAATTGCTCATTTCATACAGCCCTGTCTGCGGATGATCTAGTCTAGATGTTTATTAATTATTATTGATTTTCATAAGGTAAGTCATTTTGATCCTTACGAATATCAAATGCACCTCGATTTGTTAAAATTTCTGTTCTAATTCCTATCTCCTAGCGCATTTTAGTAACAAGACTTAAATGTTACCTTCTGTGCGGTAAAGAAAACAAATGAAAATGTATAAATTCGCTCCGAAATTTAACCAAGTGTTTCACGACCTTTCTTATTAAAGTTGCTGAAATGTTGATTTTTTGCAAATCTCACATACATTTCTTATCATTGAATACGCTGATATAAGACTTCGCTTGTTATTGCATTAAAATACTATACTTACTCATCCACCATATAAATAGGTTTAATTTTTCTATTTGTCAAATAATTTGTCATTTTCACAACAATCGCACTCGGCAAAACAGCAACGTGACCTCACGTCAGACGTCAAGGCACGAATTGGCTAGTGAAGCCTAGTTACCATGACAACTAGCCTCGAAACAATGAAAGTAAATAATTTTTTACCAAAACATTAATGGTTTTGGTTGATTGTCCCAAAAATTACGACAATATCTAATCGTGTTAATTTTTTCAAAGACATCTGCCAGGTTTTGTGGGTAATTAAAACCTAAGTGAAAATCTCGATTAATCTCAATCCAGCCGTGACGTAATCTCATTTACTATGTTACAGAGCGTAACGTTACTTTTGTTCACCTGTGTCTGTACATTCCCAATAAACAGGGGCCTAAACGTATTCAGTTTCAATTTTGGTTGAAATTAAAATAGAAATATTTTGAAAGATCTTCCAATATAATCTGACCTTGCTGTTTACTTGGTTTCATGTCAATCACGACCAAATATTATTATCTTCAACGGGATATTCAACGCAAACATACTTAATGACTGGGTGTAAATATGTGACTTTTTTACTGATGTATATGTATATATGTATTTATATACGTATATATATGTATTATTATATTTACCCCGCTGTAAGCCTCCTTTTTTTATCATCCTTTACACAACTGAATTCAAAATGTGCATATGATGATTTTTGAGAGACATTTTTGTCAGTTTTGTTAGGGAGTTCAGGGCACGTAGCATGCACTCCATATGTAGTGTAAATAATAGTGTTTTTTCTTTCTTTCTCACGATTTATTACAGAGCGTAACGATACTTTTGTTCACCTATCGGTAGATTCCCAATAAACAGGGACCTAAAGTTAATCAGTTTCAATTTTGGTTGAAATTAAAATAGAAATATATTTGAAAGATCTTCCATTATATCTGACGTTGCATATGGGGATTAAGTTTTTTATTTTTACTTTGAAGTCGAGATAACAAAGCACCCGTCAATAAATATAGGCGAGATTACTTAATTTTTTTATCTCCTTCCTTGCAATTACCCCTTTTTTATCTCCAAATCTGAAGCTCGTTGAATATCATATAACCAACAAAAAAGTAAAAAGGCAACCAAAGTGTTTATATGTAAATTCTGTGGTAAACATCATGTACATGTAACTCTGTGTGTGTGAGTGTGTGTGTTTGTTTGTGTGTGTGTGTGCGCGCGCGCGTATGTGTGTGTGAAGCGAGTTTTCAATCCCTTTTTGCGAAGTTTTGATATATCTCGTGCTCAACTTCCCGGAGTGCCTCTTCTTTACCTATAGTTATATGAACACGTTACTGTTGAGGAATAACTTGTATTGGAACAAAAGAGGAAATGCGTGTTAGAATTCAAACAAGACTCGTTTTTAAAATAACATTAATCTTATTCAATGCAACCGTCAAAAACTTTCAAATCGATGATGCTAAATCCAAAGAATTTGTAAACTGAACAAATATGAATGTTTTTTCTTAATAAAAATTTAAAACAAATACAGGCACCGGTCAATTCCATCTTTATCTTACATATCCACAAGGGAAATTATAAGACAAAATAAAGATAAAACTATGCATTCAAGACATTAATTAGGCAAAAAAGAATAAATAAATAGATAAAATAATAATAATAATAATAATAATAATAATAATAATAATAATAATAATTAAAACAATGGAAAGTAAATTAAATTATTAAATTCAGGCACCGGTCAATTCCAACTTTATCATACATATCCACAAAGAAAATTATAAATCAAAATAATAATTTGCATTAAAGATATTCATTTGCATTTACTTACAGGGAAGTGTGGGAGGATGCCGTCCCCTCTTCCACTGAGTTGGTCTGGGCCTATGGTGTTTGGTTATCTACTAAAAGCTGCCCGGAGCGATCAGTTGGCTACATGTGACCTGTCCTTGCCTTTGCACAATCATCTTTCTTGGAACAGCACAGCTCACTTCGCTGTATCTTGTGGACGCCCGAAGTTGTATGCAGTCTTCTCCAAGAAGAGCATTACACCTGGTGCGACCTTGACAACCTTGACATCCACGCTCGAGCGATTTCTCCTGTGGATATTTAATGGCTGTTTCCAGGTCGTAGATAGTGACCGCAGTGGTTACAGGACGTCCCAGAGACTGCAGAAAGTCTGGCTTCTAAGATGCTATAGAAGGGCACAAGAAAGCAGGCGTTGTGATGCGGTAGCACACATTTTCGATTGTATGCAGTCTAAACCTTCTATCTTTATAATTTTTTTCATTAAAAAACACCCAGAAAGGTGTGCAACGAGCTCCAGTCTTTGCATAAACATTCTTTTTCGTTGGAACAACAGGACGTAGACAGTCTCCGACAACGGAAGCACTTTGGGTTCCAGCACCCCTGGGTATTTTCAGTCTTTTCCTTGACGCGGCAACCCCTCTCGAACAACTTCTCCCGTCGACATGAAACTTTAATTTTAGATCAGTTATTGTGAAGGAGATCACAAAGCGGCCGAGAGGGCGCAGAAATTCAAAGCGCGCTGGCGTTGGGGGTCTTGAAGCTCTCATTTTCGACTGTTGGCAGTCTCCTCCCTCTTTGTAACTTTTTATCTTAAAATAATGGATGAAGCATCCAGTAAAATGTGAGCCGTGCTTCCGTCTTTGCATTACACTCTTCTCGATACAGAGGAGTTAGATACAATGAGCGTGGACCGTCTTCGCCAAGGAAAGCACTTTGGGCCCACCGCCTCTACTACCTACCCCCTGGTGTGGTTTTTGTGACCGCGCTTGTGTGGCTTCTTTCGTCTGCTTGAACCTTGCAAGTTTGATTGAAGATCAATATTTGCGGTCGTTGGTCATTCCAGATCTTGTTTGGGTCTCTCACTTCAGGTTTGTGAGCTGTTGGCCTATTTGGGAAGAGTTTGTTCCTTCTTACCATCACAAGAGGCACAGAGGACAGATTGTTTGATTGTCCAAGCCTCATTTGCTACCCTCCTTTAAAATACAATTTTCATACAATGTCTTTGTTTATTTATTTTCATTTCTTGTTCATTTATTTATTTATTGATTATCATTATTAGGCTACAATTTGAGAATTGTCAACATTAAAAAATATTTTTATTGCTTAACTTAAGGCCTGTAAAGGCAAATAGTTTTCTCCTTCGCCTCCCCTCTTCTCCGCCTCCGCTAATAATAATAATAATAATGGATGAGGTGTGCTACCTGTGAAACCTGCTTCTGACTTTGCATAAACATTCTCCTTGGTACGGAAGAGTAATCTGTTGAAGGTGGACAGTCTCTGCTCTGGATAACATTTGGGTTCAGTGCCTCTGGTGCTTCTTGCAGGGTCCTTGTCAATTCTCTCTTGATAAACATGTACTTGGCCAAAACAGTTCGGAAACATGGCTATTTTGAATAGATATTAGATATGGCAATATAAGCACTTGAGCTTGCCGGTTGAAAAGGGTTAAAGCAATAATAACTCTTCCTTTGAAATTCAAAATTCCGCAAGAAATACATTCTAAACAACTCATAGAAATATATTATATTGCATTTCACCACTAAAACGGCAGTTATTGTAGTAAAACTAAAAACTGTGTTTGTCAATAGGGCTTTCGGTGCCTTTCTTCTCAGTCGTCAAGGCATCCGTTGCCAGGGATGTTGGTGCATCACGCGGATTCTCGCGTGCATTCGAGACCAAAATAACATGTGGCGGGATAAGATATAGCAGGCGCATGACACAATCCTCAGACGTAAGTTGCGAGTTTTTGTACAGTGTGTCGGATAACGAAAAGCCCGGAACTGCACATATTGTAGATATAAATGCATTCTGAGCAATAAGACGATTATATCGTATGAATCTTATTTTATTGTAATAAAGTGTTGATGTTGTCTGCTTTTCCCGCGGTTTTATGTTGGTCATCAGAAAACCCCGCTCGATATCGCGAGACTATGCAATGTCAGACAGAGCTCCGTCAGTTAAAATCTCTCAAGAGATTTTAACAAAAAACCAAGCGTTTAGGAAAAAAACCTGGACTAATTTTGAATGCAGGAATGGGGTCGTTGACCATTGGTAAATACGGGAAAATTGCCGTTTACGCAAGGAAAATCCAATTTTTGGCCAAAACGAAGAGTTATTATGACTTAAACATCTTGACCGGTGTAACATGAATTTAAGTAACAAATGACCAAAATATAAGAATGGGGTTTAAATTATCAAAAGTAGGCTCTGATAGAGGGACACTACCTACTTTTGTAAAGCATACTGTTTAATTTGTCATGATTAGAGGAAATGAGCAGGTATTATTGGCCAAGACAAGACAACACCAATCTAAGTTCTTACATTTTCAGACATTAAGGGACCGTTCACATGCAAAATCTATTTTCTAAAAATCTATTTTCTATTTGCGGTATCCTGTGATCACGGTCTGTATACCCCGCGGCGTAATTACTGGTATCGCGAGCCAGTTACTTCCAAAGCTGTAATTGATTCTCGGCTGCGCTCGGAGTGATCACAAGATACCGCGAATAGAAAATAGATTTTTAAAAAATAGATTTTTCATGTGAACGGAGTCCAATATATCACAAAAAAAGATCTCCTTTGTATTTTATCACCCTAATGCGCCTTTATAAACACATATAGGTTTTACAGTCATAGAACCTCTACCAGTGGGTATATCGCCATGCTCAAATATGGTTTTGGTGGGGTAAAAAATGTGGGTACAGTGTGGACTAGGTGGGTGATAATTTTTGTTTGAATGGGAGGAAGAATATTGATTGACAAATAACTAGATAACTAGATAAGGGGAAAATATGTGTTGCATGTCTGCTGACTGAAAATATGCTTCGAAAGCTGGAAAAATCCAAAATTGGGCATTAATCCCTTGAAATACGGTTTTTGGGACTAACATTTGGCAGAAGTTAAAAGGGTCCCCAGGCAAATATTTCAGCCCAATAAAGTGACATTCTGTTTACCTTCATCGATCTCGCCGCAATTTCCTGCTGCTTAAAGGAAGTGGCACTTGAAAGAGATAAGAGTCTTGTATCAGTAAATCCAAGGCGAAGGTCAACGATGATACAACGTTGTTCAGTTTGTTGATGCGCCGTTCATTGCATGAAGTACTGGACGTGGCAATCAATGTAGCCTTGTTATATGCTGTGAAAGTTGCCTAGATAATATTGTTAAGTGTATCAACAGCTTGTAAACTAGTGTAAACACTTAAAGATTGACACCAATCTATACCTACCGAGTACCTGTGGTGTGTCGACAACAAAATGTAAAAAATGAACGTGCCGTTAGAAATTATCATTTCTTACCATTGAGCTGCAAGACAAAAAAGTGAGTAAGATTTTTATATTACAAATTTAACGGATTAACTTGCGTAATTTTGATTAAGACCGATTCATGAAGCGGCAGTGTGGCAGGAATGGTAGTCGGGGCTCCAAAATGATGAGTGCAGGTAAGGTTTAGTCAGAGGGCCGCTATACAGGATGCATATCGCCTAAACCGGAACAGACAACGGTTCCTAGCGGGCTGCCATCCTTGTCACTCCGGCTTATTGACCGAAACTTGCTTAAGATATATTCTGCATACTAGTATGAAATTCGACGCCATTTTGTAATTTCAACGTCACTTTTGTCATTTCTCCTGCCTGTTAACACAGCTTAGGAAACGATAATTGAACTGGAAAACATTTATTGAATTGAAGACAACGCATTATACTTATGTTTGTCAATAGCTTGCCTGCGTAACTTCATATAATTGTTTTTGTTATTTACAGTAAATCCTCAATCATAATCTTCTCATTCTCCAATAATGGACACACTACTGATCGTGGACACCTACTCCAGAGAACAATGGCGGATCCTTCTAATGTTCTCAACTCTAAAAACCAGTCTCACTGACTTGAACCAGAACAAGACACTCGCTAACTTACTTTGCGGATATTCCATCTTGTCCGAAGAACAACGTCAAAAGATTGTTTTCATCCCCGACCCAAAGCGTAAAATAATTGTTCTGCTACGGTTCGTCTTGTCCTACTTGGGCACTCAGTCGGAGGGACTGCGGCGTGCTGCATTTGAAGATTTTCTGCGAGCTCTTCGCCAAATATCACGTACCTGGCTGTGGTGACAGAGTTTGGAATCACCATTCCTCGGCTGTCTGTGGAATGTACGAAGATGTAAAACATTATGATAATGTATATGTATTTGGGAAATGTTCACCGCAGAAGACCTAACAAATCGTCAATAGAAACACATTTTATGGAAAAACGAAATGCACATGTACAATCGTACCGTTACAGGGGCGGATTTAGGCCGTCTTCTGAGTCTTTCGGAAGACGATCACATTTTCAAGTTTACATTGACGGGTATTTAATTTTCTCTGTTGGAAGACGGTCAAAAATGGAGGATGGAGGATCAACAAACATAATCTGGAAGACTGTCAGAAAATATCTCTGGATCCGCCCCTGCGTTACTCATAAACTTTGTCGATACGCCATTCATTGCAAGAGGTGTAGAAGTGACATTCAATGCTGCCTTGTTATATACTATGAAAGTTGCCTAGATAATATTGTTAAGTGTATCAACAGCTTGTATACTAGGGTCATCAAGAATTCATGAGGAATAAGTTTGACTACATTTAACGATTTATTAGAGCTGGATATAGCACCTCAATTGTAATCAGTTCGTGAAGTTCTTAACAGATTCGTATTTATTCGTAGTCAGTTCTTGCAATTCTTGATCAATCACGAACTGATTATGATTCAATCACGAATCCTGAAATTTGTCAATTCCTGGCGATTCTGTGTGAAATAGGGGCATAAAAGAGAAATATTAGAAACCAATTTTTCAGTTTTTACCCCCAAATCGCGATTATGACGTCCCCCTTAAGATGACACAGTCACTAAACACTGTATTTATTACCCAAAATAATATATGAAGGACAGTAAATAAGTAATTTTGGGTGAAGGATGACAACATTCTTAAGTAGCTGGATTACAATATCTTGGATCTGCTGCACTGTTTGACTTCCATGAGTGTCAGGGCACACATACCGGGTAAGCTAGCTTGTTAGCTATTCATATCGCTTTACTAGTATTTCTGATATGGGTTACATATGCAATCAAGATCAAGCCGGAAATACCGTAATCTAGAACCTAGTTGACGCGTGTCATCTCAAAATAATCAATAATCAGTTCAGGTTAAATTTATGATTGCCAGGTAAGCACAGGGATTAAACTCTGACTATTACACTATCACGATGGTTAGCGTTCGGTTCACACGAGTTTTACATCAACGCCTGCCTTTATATCCATTTCTCCAAATAAAATTTAACGCGGGGAATAAACTTACTTATCCATTAAATGTTACCATCTTTGTAAATACCTCTGCACGATTTCCTCTAACACTTGCCACTTTAACATTGCGATGACGCTTTTCAATCCAAACTATTCGGTTTTACCTAATTACCAATTAAATGACGCCTGTCAATAAATTTGTTTGCCTATCTGGGCTACTCTCTGCCTAAATGACCATTAGGTATATCTGTAAAATACAACATGTTTATATTACTGATTTTGTGTCATCGTTTCACCTGCCTAGTGAATTGAGAGGGAAGGTCGTGCGTCAGGCTATTAAACAAGCACTACATGTAATAAAAATTTTGAGACATTGCTTTTTACTTTATGCATTAACTTCTAAAAATTTATTTTAGCTATGTATGTGTTGATCGTGAGTCATCATTTTGAATGAAGTGAACATTAAATAAAAATGGTATATATATATGTGTGTGTGTGTGTGTGTGTGTGTGTGTGTGTGTGTCTGTGTTTTATAATTTATACATTCCTCTGAATAAAAATAAATTATATTGTAAATTGCAATAGTCAACGCATGGCTATATATTTATGCCGTAATGTAGTGGGTGGTTTCTTCCCCACTCTGTTAATCATTTTCCTACATCCGTGATCCATCCATTTCATCTAGCTGATACGTGAAGAACAAGTTAACGCTAATTCTTTCATGTTATTTATTTACTACTTCCAGTTGATATCCGCGGTGCTTTTTTACATTTCTATCTCTGTCTCATTCAATCTCAAGCAGCCTTCTCTCGGTTTACATTCCACGTAGTATGATAAGAGCGATTCAAGCAACTCAGTTCCTCTTCAAAACACTCCCGATCCTTATTCACTCGTAGTTGTCAATTAATAGCATTACGATCATAATGTATACTTCGCCTTTTCAGTAGTAGCACTCAAACTACACAGCAGGATTTTCCACTTGCATTATCAGTGAGGTATTACACGAAAGTTAATTACCCCCTTACAGCTTGTAGTAGGGGGGACGGACATTTAAGTCGGATTATCTGAAAGTAATCTAGTGAGACTCCTCGCGGGGATAGATCGATCTAAAATCTATGGGAATAGAGCCTAAATGATATACAGATTGGACGAACAACCCAAATAATGTCATTGATAAGGGATCAAAACCTATCCATAAATGACATACACACATGTTGTAGACATACAAAGGCCCTGTTGCACTCTACTGCTTATTTCTAGGTTGCTTTGATTCAATTTTTCCAGGAAGAACAACTTAGTAGATGTGTAATGTTAGTTAGTGACAGCATGCGGCGAATAAGAGCGGGGGTTGTTTTGTAGTGTTACTTTAGTTGTAGACTATTGATTGACATGACCTCATTGTACTTATAACGCAGAATGCAATGTAAAAGAGAGAACGATGTAAGAGGCTGAACGGAGAGGAATATATTGTAGATAGCGTAGTTAGGAAGCGATGATAAAGAATATGCAAAAACATGGAAATTGTCTAGTTATTAACTCTCGCCACCAGTAAGCCAAAGTCAGTAACGTCGTCACGAATAGACTGTTATTCTGTTAACTGTGATAAAAAAGAGCACACATATATTCCCCGGGCCTGATAGAGGGTGGCCCGAGTAGGTCTGTGTAAACGAGATAAGCCAAGACATGATAGCTGCTGTGCTACCAGGAAACACAGTACCCTGCTCAGACAAATGAAGATTGCCGTCGAACTAGAACTATCTGTGGTATATCGACATCAAAATGTAAAAAATGAACGTGCCATTAGAAATTATCATTTCGTAACGCTGAGCTGTAAGACAGAAAGGTGAGTAAAACTTTTATTTTACAAATTTAACAGATTAAGTAGTGCGAATTCTCTATAACAACAAATTAGGAAATAGGGAATAAAACATTAATATAAGGAATGTTTTATTTTTACTGAAAGTGGTGCAAACTTCAGCAACAAATAACAAATTGATTCTCTATGGGTGCAAGTATCAGAGTTATTCATGCTTATTCTTATTCTATTCTATGGCTAATAACATTCGCTTACAATTCGTTCATAGTTAAAACTTAACAACCGTTTTTGGCTTGTTGGAGAAGCATTTTGACGTTGAACATAAGGTATGTTATTAATACATTAATTTTAAAAATGATGTTCTTGCCACAGCCCTAACTGCACGGTTGTGCTTTCTTTCTCAAACAATCTTCGGATTTAAAATAAACCTTACCTCATAACACAAAAACGCAACCACAACTTAATTTGAATTATGCTGGTTAATGAAACGGCAGTATGACATGAATGGAAGTCCTAAATGATTTGTTGTAGGTAAGGCTTAGACCCCATTCCCAGAGATTAGATCGAACCAAACTAGATCGACCTAACTCCCTGGGGGTTCACACTAAATAGCTGTCAGCCTAGCGGGCACGAAAGTTAATTAGGCTACTCCCTTACAGCTTGTAGTAGGCGGGACGGATATTTAAGCCGGATTATCTGACAGTAATCTAGTGAGACTCCCCACGGGGATAGATCGATCTAAAATCTATGGGAATACGCCCTTAGTTCGAGCACTGGGGTTAGTATATGCTACGAATGTCACCTGCACAAAGTAATACGGAACGGACTACGGTTCCTTGCAGCTACCATACCTGTCACTCCGGCTAATTGATCAAATTCTGCCTAAGATATAGCCTGCGTACTAGTATAAAATTCAACGTTACCTTTCAAAGATACGAATAAAGGTCTGCATCTACATGTATGAACTTATTCAAACACAAACAGAACTATCTATTGAATTGAGGAAAACGCATTCTGTTTACGTTTGTCCATAGTTTGCCTGCGTAACTGTCTTGTAACTGTTTTTGTTATTTACAGGTAATTCTAGATCATAATCTTCTCATTCTTCAATAATGGCCAGACCAATGATCGCAGACACCAACTCCAGAGAGCAACGGCGGATCCTTCTAATGTTCTCAACTCTAAGAACCAGTCTCACTGACTTGAACAAGAACCAGACATTCGCTAATCTACTTCGCGGATATTCCATCTTGTCCGAGGAACAACGCCATAAGATTATTTTCATCACCGACCCAAAGCATAAAATAACTGTTCTTCTACTCTTCGCCAAGTATCACCGTACCTGGCTGTGGTGACAAAGTTTGGAATCACCAGTCCTCGGCTGTCTGTGGAGTGTACTGAGATGTAAAACATTGTGATAATGTATGTATTTGGGAAGTGTTTCACCGCAGAGGATCTAACAAATCGTCACTAGAAACAGATTCTATGGAAAAAACGAAATGCACATTTATAATCGTACCGTTACTCATAAGCTTGTTGATTCGCCGTTCATTGCAAGAGGTGAAAGCCTGAACGTGGCATTTAATGCTGTCTTGTTATATGCTGTGAAAGTTGCCTAGATAATATTGTTAAGTGTATCAACAGCTTGTATACCAGGGCCATCAAGAATTCATTAGGAATAAGTGTGACCACATCAGATTGGAAATGATATTATGTTTGAAGAAATACTTGAAGCTTTTTATCGTAATAATGTTTGAGTAATAATGTTTGTTGTAATAACCTTATCTTATCCACTTACCACGGGTTAGGCACATGTAAGTAACGATTTACCTACGTCTCATGTTTTAATATAGATATCATGAAATGGTGATGAAAAGTGTCTTCTGTGCAGATTCCGTAGAGGACGACACGTTCTCGGTGCTGCCCCCTACGATGTTTTTACCCATGTGGTAAGATAAAGGAAAATCACAATTCAGTTTCAAATTAATGCAACGGAAGTACACATAGGTAAAACATTTACTATCGTTATGTCTCCTAAGCCACAAAAAAAGGATGGGAGAGACCAACAACAGGTTCAACCATAATCACGATCACCGAAGTCCACCGAGCAATGCCAACACTAGAACTGTGCAATGCCATCTACGATAAAGCTACGGTCCACGGACTTACGATTGAAAAAAAATGTCGAAAGTTTTAGCTTGACAAAATTGTAGAGGCTACGTATTTCGTACGCTATAGTACGGCCACTGCATGCCTCCCCTCTTTTTCCAACGTGAAATAGAGACCAACAGAAAAGACGGGTGAATATCTCTCTTTATAGCGACAGTATCATTTGTTCTTATAATGATTGTAACAGAGTAATTAAACGTTAGGTTATTCATTACCACGCCATAGTAGATTAGTATACAGGGCTATATGTTTCTCTTATATTAATTATGTATCTGACATTTCAATTTTTGTCTTCAAATTTTTCTTTTTTCCTTTATATTTGATTGTTGATCCCAAGTTTATCCCGGCTTGCATATAGGATTAAATTAAAGAAGACCCTCCAATTTCCGTCTTTTACTCCAAATTCTTTTATCGTTGTTTTGATTGTATGGTTTTATAAACTTGCGTATTTGTGCACTATCTATTGCACTTGGTATTTACCAGTTTTCGTCCCGTTTATCTGTCAACACGCCTTTTATCAGTCCACCTTTTATCAGTCACTGCAAGGATCGACAAACTTGCGTCACGTGCCCGGCCAAAGTGATTTTTACTAGATCTTCATTTTCCCAGATGAAAAAATATACAAATATAACTCAGATGCAGCGCCCCCCCCCCCCCCCACCCCCACCCCGACGTCAACTGTATATATAGAAAAAGAGATAAGAGGACCAAATATCTTGTATCAGTAAATCCAAAGACAAGGTCAACGATGATACAACGATGTTCAATTTGCGTTCACTTTGCGTCACTTAAAGATTGACACCCATCTAGACCTACGGGATACATGATACAAGCACAACAAAATGTAAAAAATGAACATGCCGTTAGAAATTATCATTTCGTATCGTTGAGCTGCAAGACAGAAAGGTGGGTAGGATTTTTATATCGCAAATTTTTAACGGATTAAATTGTGTAATTTTGAATTAGACCGATTCATGAAGCGCCAGTGTGGCAGGAATGGTAGTCGGGGCTCCCAAATGATCAGTGCAGGTAAGGGTTAGTCAGAGGGGCCACTATAAGGGATGAATATCGTCCGAACCGGAACGGACAACGGTTCCTAGCGGACTGCCATTCCTGTCAGTCCGGCTTATTGACCGAAACTTGCTTAAGATATACTCTGCATACTAGTATGAAATACGACGCCACTTTGTAATTTCAACGTCACTTTTGTAATTTCTTCTGCCTGTTTACACAGGTTAAGAAACGATAATTGCACTGAAAAACATTTATTGAATTGAGGGCAACAAATCATACTTATGTTTGTCATTAGCTTGCCTGCGTAACTTCATATAATTGTTTTTGTTATTTACAGTAAAACCTCAACCATAATCTTCTTTTTCTCCAAAAATGGCCACACCACTGTTCGTGGGCACCAACTCCAGAGAACAATGGCGAATCCTTCTAATGTTCTCAACTCTAATAACCAGTCTCACTGACTTGAACAAGAACCAGACATTGGCTAACTAACTTCGCGGATATTCCATCTTGTCCGAGGAACAACGCCATAAGATTATTTTCATCATCGACCCAAAGCATAAAATAACTGTTCTTCTACGGTACGTCTTATCCTACTTGGCCACTCAGCCGGAGGGACTGCGGCGCCTTGCATTTGAAGATTTTCTGCGAGCCCTTCGCCAAGTATCACCGTACCTGGCTGTGGTGACAGAGTTTGGAATCACCAGTCCTCGGCTGTCTGTGGAGTGTACCGAGATGTAAAACATTGTGATAATGTATGTATTTGGGAAGTGTTTCACTGTAAGAGGGCCTAGTAAATCGTCACCAGAAACACATTCTATGGAAAAACGGAATGCACATGTACATTCATACTGCTACTTACAAACGCGTTGATATGCCGTTCATTGCAAGAGGTGAAGCTGTGGACGAGGTATTAAATACATTTAGATTTATGTTGTACCAGTATCAGGGGCGGATCCAGGGTTATTTTCTGACAGTCTTCCAATTTATCTTTCTTGGTCCATCCTCCATTTTTGACCGTCTTCCAACAGAAAGAATTAGATACCCGTCAATGTAAACTTGAAAATCTGACAGTCTTCTGGAAGACCCAGAAGACGCCCTAAATCCGCCCCTGAGTATGGTGTGAAAGTTGCCTAGATCCTAAGGTTAAATATATCAATGACTTGTTTACCAGGACCACCAAGAATTCATTGAGAGTTTAGAGCGAACACATTTTAAAAATGGTTTATTGGAGCTGAGCATAGTACTTCTTGATATGATTTTAATAAGGCGTGATTGACTTTCCAAATAGACAGAAGGCCATAATATTGTTTGGATCATGATATTGCAATTTTCAATAAAGAACTGCTTATCGGAATCATGTTTGAGTAAGATATAGTAGGGCCTACCTGACAGTAAATAAAATGTGGTGTATCTTCAATTGAACTTCACATTCCAGTTATATTGCTAAAATATTTAAACGGCGATAGTACCGGATTTGGAAGAAATATGTGTCCTTTATCATTTGAGTACAAGATGTACAGGCCCACCGATGTCCACTGAGCCCCAACAGGAACAAAAAAAAAATGCAATGCCATCTACGATTATGTTACCTACGGCCCACGGGCTTACTATTTCAAAAACCTGTCAGAAGTTTTTTTTTTTCTTGGCAAAATCCTAGAGGCTACGGAGACCGTGAATCCCTTAGATTCTGTGCGATATTGCACGGCCACCGTCTCTGCCTCTTCCCCCTTTTCAACGTTAAATACATAACAAGAGAAAAGACGGGTGAATAACTCCCCACCCCACTATCCTAATAGCGACAGTCTCATCATGATCCTGAATTCACCGGTAGATCGGACCACACTACCCTTTTTCAAGCTGTATGTCAGTGCGCATTCCACAGTATCACAGTATCATTTCACATTTCACAGTACCCCGGAACAAATTTTGAGATGAGATACACTACTTTCCAACTCCACTGAGAATCATTACTATCACATCGCGTACTAGGCAAGAGCAGTGCCGCGTCCGATACGTAGATCACGTTCGGCCACGTGTTGGAAATTTATTTCATGTTAAATTTCCTTTGAAACGCAAGGTCTTCTTTACAATGTATTTAAACAATGTATTAAAAAGGGAAAATCAGCAGTGTATCTACTCAAAACACATTATTGAGATTCGTCGTCAAGCAGCTGAACTAGATCCGATCAAAGCAAAAGGGGTCGAACGTGCCCGGACTCCCCTACGATGATCAATCCAAGCACAATCTAGGCTAGTATCATTTATAAATATATATAGATCATGATGAATACACGTACGGTCTAATAAATAATCAGCACGCGTCTCTGTTTTCCTCACTCGAAAGATTTCGATCAATAATGTTCAGTGAAACCACCAATCATATAATGATTCAAGTGATTTACGACAGCTTCAAGGGCTAGTTTTTGTATCAGCTGTTGGGACGTCTGGTATCTCGCACGAGATTATACCTCGATAGCAGCCTCACGTCCTAGGTGAATTGAATAGATACTTTTTGCCCAAACCAATAATTGACTCATTTACCTGGACATTGTCTAGTTTTATGGAAGAAATCGGCGTGACAGAAATCGCAAAATCATTGATTTAGTAAGACAAGGAACAAATTAACAGAAGATAAAATTTCGACTGATAATTAAACGAGCCACATGCCATTCCACTAAAATTTGGTGATTATTTTGCCATCTGTACAGGTCTTTTTTTACCAAAAAGAAAAATAACATAATCTTAATACTTTTATTCATCTATTATGCACAATTCTGAACAGTTACATTCAATTTCAATCACAATTAGTAATCATTACTTAATTAACTTAAACGCAATGAGTTAATAAATGATAGTTTCAATGAAAGTTAAAGATTTTCTATTCCTGTCTTCATCATCTAACACCGGAAAGCATGCATTCCGATAATGCTGGTCTTGTGGCCGGAAGCTGGTACCCGATGCTTGCGGGCCGTGGGGAAAAACCCGTCTAAACCCTTCGTGGGGAATGCCGGGAAAGTGCCCACGCCCGGATACGTCAGTCTTTTTATATATCATGATAACATCAATTTTTTCACTGGCACGGGGCTTTATAGTTTAAGAATATCATTCAGTTTTAGCATGGCGTGACTGAATAAACTTTCTTTCGTGACTACAAACTATTCTCTGTATGTACTATATAAAAGAAAGCACGATAGGAATTTATCAAAATTCCCAGAGAAATAAGTACTTCAGCCAATTAAGACACATTTGATCAATACTTAATCAAGACAATTTAACCGATACCAATTTCAACTTGAATGAAGACATGAACAAAGTTTGTCAATCCTTTTACAACTGGAAGCATCCTTCAAAACTTGAACATAGTTCTACTGATAAAATACATAAAAAGTTCAGGTAATGTGATTATTACCCAGGCATCTCAACGATTCAAACTAACTTTTGACATAACTGTTTGAAAATTTGCCCTGAAATCGCAACTACATGTACCAGTATGATACTTGTAAAGAATAAAGCAAGCTTGCTTCGACATATTTCATGTCTCACACAACACTATGACCATCCATGTAAGTTTCAATATGAATTTTTTGAGCCGGAAAGAAGGTGCATGTGATGAAGTGGACATATCTGTCAACTATAACACTTGAGAAAATCGGAATATTAGTAATGTGCAATCCTCTATCTTGAGAGATGCCTGAATGCATCCAGTTATCCTTCATGAGGAGCAGACTGTACAAAAAATGTAATGAAATATTTTCTCAAACGTAAAATATTTCATTATAGATTTTGCACAATCTATCAATGTAAAACCTCTTCATGTAAAAGAATTTACATCAAGTCAGATTTTACAAAGATGTTAGGGTTAGTTGAGGTTAGTGTGCGGGTTATGATCTTCTCAAACGCTATACTGACGAACAACTCCACATCATCAAAAGCACAAATTTGAAAAATAATTACCTCACTATGATTGAAACAAAACACAAACGACCATAAGTCGTGGTAATACCAATATTTTTTGTGTTCAAAAACCAGTCTGCATTTAGAATGTGGATAAAGCAACTGGATATTCAATTTAAAATCTTAAAATAAAAATTATAATAACTGTAGAGGCAGACTTAATCTTTTTCATACAGAACTACAATTGAACACTTATAGAATTAAGAATGAGCATCCTGAACTTAAGTGCTCTCTTAAGCTACCGGAATAAAATGGTTCACCATCATAAGTGAAAAATAAAACTTACTAAATGCAATCACATTCGACTCATCCGTGACCCATGAACCGCAAAAATTCTCAATATCCAAAAGACTTGAGTACATTATTAGATAGCACCAGTTTTGTTATTACATTCAGTATATATCGTTCTTCATTATCATTCCACATTCTCTAACTTTGTTTGCAGAACAATATGTGCCCTTAAGGCTGCTAGGACGTCCGATTATCAATGAAAGTCGCCACAGAAGCTCGTTGCTAGTGCCATTAAGTGTTTCACATCTTGACATTTGGCCTAGGATTGATGGTATCTGCGTTCGGGCATTATCTCTCAAAAAACTTCCCTGTTGTAGCCTGCAAATGAAATGTAACATTTTCATACAAAAGTATGAAAAGCAATGAAGAGAAAAAGAAAGTTGAGCATAGAGTCAAAAACACAGGAGAAATAGGAAAGGGTAAATGAAGAGAAAAATACTGAGTCAAAAAGAAATTTCAGGCAAAAAAGCTGGTCTACTATGACAAAACACCAGAAAAACCACACTATGGATTGGGAGAGTGCTACGATACTACAAAAAGAAAGTGACTGCAGAATAAAAGAGATAAAGGAAGGCATGTGGAACATGAAAACGCTTAATGATCTGAACAATATAAACAGATAAACATATATGCTCACCTGTACGATGGCCTCTTAGTACCACAACCGCAGTGCTGGGGGTAGAGGGGGGGTTAGCTCTTAGTATTTTAGACCAGTGACAACGCCACCCGTGACACTTTGAGATTGTTGAAAATCTGAAAGTTGGCCGATAGCATGTCAAACAAGGCAGCAAAGCTGTCAAATGTACAGACAAAAAGCAGGAAATAACAAAATAGGCTACTGTCAATTCTGATGCAAAAGTACATTATGTTAAACTGCAAATTCAACATCAAATTCTAATTATGCTCAACAGGTAATACCAATGTAAGTAAAATGTGTAACAAGTTCACACTTTGAAAATGTATAACTTCTACAGAAAGAAGCCAATTAGACTGCTTTTCCAACTCAGGCTGCAATTTAGTCCTGTATTTCTTTTTTGAAAGTTTGGCAATCATAAGTAACATGGTTTTCCCATAATGGTCATCATGGCAGCAGCAACCAAAATTGTGTTTTCTTCTATTCTGATGTAATATTACATAATGGTTACCAGCATAATGACAATCAATTTTTAATAATAAAATACACGTATCATGGATTTTCAGAAAATGTGACAAGCATGGGTCTTCAAGCCTGTGGAACTTCAAAGTCACACCTTGAAAATGCCAATATGTGAAAAATTAAAANATCTGTGTCTGTACATAAAAATGTGCATGTGTGATGGGGTTTTTTTTGTAAGTTCGCGACAAATTGAAAGAGCTTTTGACCTCTAAAATGTCTGCATTATGAATTTCTCAAGTAAATTGTAATTAGAAAACAAATGTCTACATTTAATGACACGACAATAGTTCCCAAATTCTTTAATTTAAAAGTGTGTCTGAGACCTTGTGCACAATGCCCAATTTGTTGAACTTGCATTGACAAAAGATTTGCAATATCTATAAAATGAATAACAGTTTAGTTCAATGTTTACCCCCTACCCTGGCCCATAACTTACTTAGAAGGGTCTCAAATCCCAGTGATGTCACACAAGGGCCCTTGAAATACTATATGCCTATATAGTTTTCTCCATTTTAACCCTGTTAAAGTGGACCATCTTCAGGCCAGGCGTTCGCCAATGCTATCTGCCTCAACTTCAAATTAATATTAAGAAGACATTAGTTTTCTCCTTTACGCCTCCCCCCCCCCCCTCCCCAAACCCACGTACCTTCATTTTTTTATATCTGAAGTGAGGCAAGTGAGACACTGACTTGTGAAATTGAGCTGTAAAGTGCTTTATCTCAAAATATTCATTAGGTAAGAAAAATTACTTTAGTGTATTATTCTCTACAAAATCACGAGTTGCCTGTAACGGCTTTGAAGGTTTCCATTTCAGCGAAACACCACATGCTTCTGGTGTTCCCGCATGCAGCCACCTCATAAACAGACTGGAATCTTCTTACGAAAAGTGGGAGCCCTATCAGGACATGGCATAATCGAATTCTGTAAATTAAAAGGAAAAATAGCGTTAGTTTTCCCCTCTATTTCCATCCCCTATGTACTGTCTTTGAAAAGTAGTTTCTCCCAAAAGCGTGGTTAATGGCGGAGGGAAATAATTTTTTGCGGTGACAGTGGATGGCTAACGGCTTTTCGACCAGAACTTTGATATGAAAATGAGATTAGTTGTCACGATTCTTGGGAATTCATTTCGAGTGACAGTGGGCTGCCCCATAAAAGTGCTTATAGCCTCGATGATATCAACTTTACTCACCTCAGTTGAAATATAAATGATCTTTTAGCATAAAATAGTTTTAGGAATTATGATGAGATGCTTGTTTTCTATCATTCTGACCTGACTTCACCATTTTGAGGTTCGAACAAAAGTGAACTGTTGTCTAGTTTGTTTATTATTTCCATTAATTGTGTATTGAAGAAAGCAGTCTCCGGCGTTAGCCGTACACATAAAATAGTAATTAGTTTTAAGAGAAGAACGAAATTGCTATTATTTTATACCAGTAATAACTGGATTGCTCCATTTTAATGCTCTTCGTCTAAAATTAAAGACTAATTTTTAAAAAACCCATATCAGTGATCTTAATGAGTAGAAATGAGTACCTATGCCATGCTGACTTCACCAAACTGTGAGGAGTAAGACTTCACGTCATCGTCTGTGTTCTTCCAAGGAAACCCCAGCACTATCAGGTCGCTGTATTTCTTGCCGTCCAGCCACTTTGTTTTCACGTTGCGATTTTCCAGGGTCTCATCTCCTTTTCTTTTCTCTATCACGGCAACACATTCCAATTATTATTAAGACTTTATTGAATAACCAACACTTTGTTGTATCAATATTTCTATTATTATCTGTGTAATCAATGACTGCGACATACTAATTATTGTTTGGACAAGTAAATTTTTCAAAATGTATGAAATTAGTGTGAAGACCATATGATTTTTTTCCAAGTTTTCAAAACGGCTTTTTTTTTAGTTTTTAACTGTTATATCGTGATTCTAAAAATGCCACTCTTGAAATTTTATATTTTAAACTTATATTCAAATGCAATCCAATCCAAATTTAGTGAAATATGTATTCGGACCAGTGAATCCCGATTTAGACCAAAGGATTTTAAGAAAGTTTAGGTCCGAATGGCCAGTAAGGTGAAACGATAATGGCAAAGAACAACTGAAAAGATCATTTTTGTCTATTTCTCGACCCAATAGCACGGGTTACCTTTAAGGGTTTTCAATCTCAGTGAAACACCATACGCCTTGGACGCTTCCCGNAAAGAAGTTAAATTATAGTTTAAAATGCTTGGTTGGCATCTAATTTTCTATAATTAACAAAATAATGTGCGTCTAATCTAGAATAGCAGGGTATTTGGAAATGAGACTTTGTAACCGTATCGATAATTTGTATTGCTTATATCTATTGGGAATATGTAATAGTGAATTTTTTGCCAAATCTATAGGAAGGCAGACAAAGGAAAATATGTCTTTATATAACTCTATTGTTTTTGCAAGTAATATCGACTTCTGTTTTGAGTAATACGCACATCGTGTGTCTTTAAGCCTGTTTCATGTCATAACCTTGTATAAAACCGCTTGAATAAAAGTTATATATTTCACTATTTCAAATAACCAGTTGTGTCCCATTTTATTACCACGACCAATACATATTTTCATTCATTTCCTAGCAACATACCCAAATGAACTGACAGTGTAAGGAGCCTCTAAAAGATGATAAGGATTTGCTCAGGGTGCGCACGTAAAGGACATTAACAGGAGGGGATTTTTCTTAAGATATTATGCAACTAATTGGCTAAGTTTAAGTAGGACAAGCTTCCTACCCCCAAATAACTTTTTAATACAGCTCCGGAACCAGAAATTTTAAAAGGGGGTACTTTTTCTAAAATAAATTGGCTTTTAACCACGGATGTAGAATTATAATATAATTTCTTATTTTAAAAAGAGAAAACCATTGAGGAAATCACGTGACCTACTGAACCTGCAACCCCCCCCCCCATCCCCCCCCCCCGGTTCCGCCATTGCTGTTACACACAAGATGCGACCCAGCCTCAACTAGTGCTGGTCACCCACTCATGGAGATCCAAAAGCACATCCGTCCCTTTGATTGGTATTTTTTGGTAATATAGTGTGCACTTAAAAACTCGTTCCCGTGTAACAGGAAGTCTGCCCTCCATATAGTTATTATGGTTAGGGTTAGCCTGTCCTAAGTGGGTCAAAATCTAGAACGAGCCTCAACTGCACAATGAATGGGAGGCGGACTCTCTGTCATGGGGGACTATCTGTCACGTTTCACCGGGTTATTTATCGCCCATTATGCTCAAGTCACGATTCAGTTGATCAGCCTCTTGATCGTCTTGCTCAAACGATTGGGAAAATCTGCTTTGTTGTGTGGGTGTGAGACGAACGTTCCTTTCGTGCCCAGGCCGTGGCGTACATGTATCCTGATACTGTCCTTTGTCTGGGAACAAATACCGTTTTCAAAAATGGCATTATATTTCAAAAGTAAGCTTTGTTGTTGAAGGGTTTGTGACGCTGAAGAGTGCAGCACCTTCATGCTTCCATATTATAAATTTTTTTGGTATAATTCATGTTCTAAAATATGAATATTTATATTCATGCATCTAAAACCCTTAGAACTGTAAAAATCATTTAAACTAGTCAGCCTGCTACAGCCTGCTACTTTGGCTATGAAGGCTATAAGTCCAAATTATTAGGGGGAAATAAAAGTATATGCCTTTATGCAGGTGTCCACATAAACGCACGCACAGAATTATTTCATAGCACAAATTCGGAGACATTTAGGTGAAATTGAGCTGCACTGCTCAGAAAATGTATTTGCAAATGATATGGCAACACGCACACATTTTCACATAACAGTTTTTTTATGTTATCCAGGGCTTTTCAATAAGCCAAGATTTTTCATACTTAATGCAACAAAAGTATTGAAGATTGTCAAAAGAAGTGAAACTACATATCTTGTTTCTTTATCCGTGGTGAGTCCACACTGCAGGGAGAAAGAAAAAAACATATGAGGTTTTAAGTAGGTCTAAACACAAAAGCACACAAAACAATTTTATGGAACAGGGTTATAAAATATTAGTTGAATTCTAGTTACAGTGCAAAAGACGCCTTCGCAAATAATATGACAAAACCCGGGTACAAAAATGTTTGCTCACAAAGGCCTTTTACGTAAGTTAATTTTTCCATGCGTAACGCAACAAAAGGCTTGAAACTTGTAAAAAGAACTGAAACCACATAACTTGTTTCTTATTTGTGGTGAGTCAACATTAAACAGGGGAATACAGAAAAAGGTATATGGGGTTACCCTTAGCAAAATATCACACCTGCTGCGTATACGTAGCGAATTTCGCAGCAGTTGTTTGCTTGCAAACTCTTGCAAACTCGTTGCTGCAAACGTGAAGTTTGAAGCGATATACTACCGCAATTCTGCTGCAATTTTGCTGTAACCTTTTATATTGCCAAGCAAATGTAGCTCTAAACAAAGGCGCACACAAAACGATTTTCTGGTACAAGATCATAAACAGTTCGGTGAAATTGAGTGACAGAGTACAAAAGACGTCTTCGCATGTAATATGAGAACAGCCAGGCACAAAAATGTTTGTTCGCAAAGGCATTTATATAAGTTAACAACCCATGAATTTTCATGCGTAATGCAACACTATACTACTGAAATTTGTCAAAAGAACTGAAACTACATATCTTGTTTCGTATCTGTGCTCAGACAACATTACAGAGGGAGACACAAACAGGAAGATGGGGTCACATTTTTACAAATATGAGGCCTACTGCAAAGTCGCGTCAAGTTTGCTGAAAACTGTACTCCCACCTTGCACATTTGCATCAAAATTACTCCAATATGTCTGCAAATGAGTAGCAATATTTTTCCTTGCTCATAAATTTTGCTCATAAAGACCTTTATATTAGTCAATAACCCAGGGTTTTTCATTCGAAATGCTACAAAAGTATTGAGACTTGGCAAAAGAAGTGAAACCGCACAGCTTGTTTTTAATCTGTTGTGAGTGCACACTGTCGCCTTAGACAGAAAAAAGTATATGGGGTTATTTTTGTATGTTGGATAAATGTCATTGTGATATGGACAAACGTATTTATTTGCAGACCTCGGCCTCGGCCTACGAAAGTTACAGTCTGTTCTACAGTTCTTCCACCATTGCCTACAGCTACAGCCGCGGGTGCAGGCGTCTGTCATCTTGTACCAGTCAGGAACTCCAGGGGAATACATGCACGGGAACTGGGACCAGTAAAGTATGTAGGCAGTGCCGCACTACTAACTACTGTAACAATGGCACACTGGATACGTCCCAAAGCAGCGCCAACAACAGAGGATCCGGTCCCAGGAGTGCTTGGTTTGACGTCCTCTACGCGTTTTTGTTCTTTATCTTTGCTTGGAATTAAAGCCACAGTGTGCCCGCTTTACACCCTACTGTGACAGCAAACTCAAACAGTTTTAACTCTGGTACAGATTTATTGTGGAATATTATATTCAGAACTATTGACAGAATTACAATATTAAAAGTCGAAGTTGGGTGTATATGTGCTGTAAAGTTAAAGGGATAAAAACTCTTCGTGTGAGATCTATATTTCACAATAAAAACATTGTGAATAACTCATAGAAATATAATATATTCTGTTTTACCACAAAAAAGGCAGTTATAGCTATTATTCTGATATCTGAGTTTGTTTTTAGACCACGTGACCTCCACTGATGGCTATACTCTGTTAAAATCTCTTTTTAGAAAAAAACTTAAAAAAAAAGAAAAACAGGGACTAACTTTGAATGTAAAAATGGATTCATTAGTCATTAGTAAGTATGGGGAAAATTGTTGTTTACTCCAGGAAAATCCATTTTTTGACCAAAACGAAGAGTTATTATCCCTTTAATAACTTCCGCTTACACTAATTACAATTAGTAATAAAAGGGAAATCATCTAAGGCATTGAGTGTAAATTAAGTTTCATCAAGAGTCAACAATTGTAGAACATGTTTTTAGTGTCAGAAAAAGATGGAAAAGGTCAAAGCCAGTTACCGTCTATGTGATTGGTTAATTTCAAAACAGATTTTAATTTCGACCAACTGTTTATCACATGATAACTGAGTTTTGGATATTGCTCAAGTATGAGTAATGCAAATAGTATTTTTAATAAGTTTAGTTGAAAACTAGGCTCTTAGACATTGCTAACGATTGGATTTAGAATGTTGCTATATGAGGTGGGTGGTTGAGGGTCGATGATTAAGAAAGCTAGCTCTTGCCTGTTGTAGAATATCTAACAGTAAATAAGAGCAGCTTGCTACTCAAATAAAGAAACTCTGTGATGCGATTTTTCCGCTTTTCTTTATTTTTAAAAACAGAGAAAATCACTGAGGCTATGGGAATCACGTGAACTACTGGGCCTGCTGCCCCTAGTTGCCGCCATTTCTGAAACACCCAATAGAACATCAGGATGATGGAAGGGTATTCAGTACAATAGTTTATTTAAGCTTTTATCACATGCTGGTTATTTCGGTAACGATAGTCCGAAGATTCTACAATTCGCACCGCCCTAATCGCAGACTAACCCAATGTGGAATTTGAAATTTGGAACTAACCGCTAGATGTACCGGTAGTTCAAGAAGAGTTTTGGTCATTTATAAAAAAAGGTCTTCAAAACAGCATATAATGTTTTAACAGTATGTTATAAAACGCTCATAAAACTCCACAAGATGCGCATGACATTATCATAAAGTTATGTAGAAACAGTCTTCGAATCTTTACAATTATTATAAGGTTACCACAATGTTTTGTTAGCTCGGACATTATTTTGCATGGAATGTTTCGAATGCTGTTGGAATGCCGTGAGAATATTTAGAATGCAGTCATAGTGCAGTTAGAATACTATTCAGATGAAATTCGATAATTTTCCACTTGGAATGAATTTCGAAAGTTTTTAACATGAGCAAAACATTCGGGCCAGCTACAAGAATGGGTAAAAATATTTGGAATGCACTCGGAATTTTTAAAATGTTCTTCGAATATCCATATATATATATATAACAACGTCAACCTTCGGGTTGCAATATTTCAATAAAGATTATTATTATTATTATTATTTAATTATCTCTTTGGCCATTAATTTTATTTGCAGTAGCACATTGAAATAATTATGAATATGAAAGTAATCACACAGTTGCATCACTGCCCTGCCAGATAAACACTACGTAGTCACTTGAACAGTTGTTATTTACTGTCAAAGTAGTAAACGTTGTCTGATAATACCAGTTGATTAAAACCACACATTTCCATCACTCAACATGAATAGGTAGATTATACATTTAACTGAATCCAGTAGATTGTTTGAACCACTCAAATCAGTACAGATTAACCGTTTTGGTCAGTTACCAGTAACTCATTGAAAGCAGTCGTATAGGCATGTAAGTGTGAGATAATACACTGTCACCCGAGCGATATATGCCATAACACCTCGAGCGTCAGCGAGAGGTGTTCATGGCATATATCGCGAGAGGGTGACAGTGTATTATTTGACATACATACCGAGAAAAAATACAGTCATTTCATCCTAAAACACCCCTAAAACCGAATAAAGTGACCCTATATCACGCTCTAGAGATGTTATACAGAATAAACTCGTCCACGTGCGCTGGTCACCTCCCGCCAAATTCTTACGTAATATCTGACCAATTTGGTCAATTTTTGCTAAATACTTGTCGTCGACATTCAACTGTCTTGAGAAGTATTTAATCAACCGTCGACACTGACCATGCACGTCTCAGCTGAGCCACACCTAGCTGGGACTGCTGCGGAAACAAGGTCCCAAGGCAAAACCTCTACTTTTTAGTGACATTTCTGACAAAAAAGGAGCGTTGGACCGAAATATAGTCAAACTAATTTTTCAGAAGTGAAAAGGAGAAAGAAATTTACTTTTTGGTGATATTTCTGACAACGAGGCAGTTTCGGAATATATTCAAAATCGACGGATGTTTATTACAAGTTCACGGGAGTAATAATTCTAGTTTTTTCTTATTATTTCTGACGACGAGGCGGTTACGGAATATAGTCAAAATCAAACGGATGTTCATTTCAAGTCCACAGGAGTAATAATTCTACGTTTTGGTGACATTTTATTACTACGAGGCGGTTTCGGAATATTCATGTGCTGGTTTTCAGAGCATTCATGTGCTACATGTAATTACAAGTTCAAAGGGGGAATACATTTGATTTTTACCGATATATCTCATAAAAAGGAAGAATGAACAGCTTAAAAACAAAAGGTAAATAACACAACCCTCGTTAAAAAGTTATAGATTTACAAATA
>NW_019775680.1:688278-801196 GCF_001039355.2 Lingula anatina | reverse complement strand
CCCCCCCCCCCCCCCTGGCATTTCGCTCAGCCTACAGCCCTGCAAAAGATATCGAGATTGTCTGAAACATCAAATATCCCTCTACCCCTGGTTATTATTTTAGGCTAGAAAACAATAAAAGAGAAAAATGACACAATAAGTTTCTTACTGATACAACCTGCAACCTACCACAAACTTTACCATCTGCGTAAAATGAAGGTTGGCATTTGCATGTTCCTTCATTACACACCGCATTGGGGTCCTTGCACACACCCGGTCTGTTTGATGGACATGGTTTGTTGAGATTCACGAGGGGTCCTTGAGGTGGAAACCAAAGATAATAAACAAATTGATTTACACACTTTTGAAATTAGCTGCATTTTTTGCTGTTTCGCAAATAAAATGAGATTCCCTGAAAATTAGAATATTTTTTCTTAAGCCCAAATTTAAATTCTATCCAAAAGCATCGATATATATAATTGTTTTCTGATTTCTACTTTATTAAAAAAAAAAAGAAAAAAAATCAGATAATTTTAAACACTCGCACACACTCTATGTGTTGACGAAATAGTGTTTTATTTTAATATTATAATGTTTTAATATTAATATACTTACTGCAGTATAAAAATCGCCCGCTGACCAAGTAAGTGTCGTTCTTGCAATCGCACGTGTTGTTAATGCATACAGCGTCTATATCCAAACACTCTCCTGTCGACTGACATGATTGGTTGAAATCAACTTTAGGAACTGTAGAATAAAGAAATCAAAATTAAAAACCACATAGCAGCAACGAAGACGAAATCAAGTCAAAATATAAAAACAATGTTTGTGCCGATAACAAAGCGCAGATGTACACACTGTCCTACTGAATGGCGTATTCTTAAAAATGTTTTGTACTCCCCGCACGAAAACGCAGTAGATGCTCCAGCGCAGTAGACTACTGCAATCATACTGCAAATATGCCTCAAATCTGCTTCGCATTGGGAGCTAATTAGCATATTTGAAACATGCTTCTATCATGCTGCTAATCTACTGCATTAATGCTCCTCCTCTGTACAACCCTATGTAATTTTTGAAGTAGAATTGCAGTAGGCTATACTGCATTTCTACTGCAAATATGCTCCACACCACTACTGCGTTAATGCTTCTTTGCTACTTCAATACTACTGCATTTTCGTGCGGGTCACCACAAATATCTTCCCTCCTTGTGAATCCACTGTTACAAGTACATTCGCCGCCGTTACAGGCAGCATTGGTGTCGTTGCATACGTCGAAGCCATGCTCAGAGGTACAGTTCTGCCCGACAAGAGATTTGGGCACTGAATTGAAAATAAGATTATGACATTATGAAAAATGTTTTGAATAGTCATCCACCATAAAAGGAAAGTCGATAATAAAGCTGATTACAGATAATGTTGATGCAGTTATTTTGACGAAATCGTTGTTATTTTATATATTTAAGGTTTGGGATAGCATACAAACTTACAACAAGTCCACGGTTTTGTTATATTTGGTTGGTGTTTATAGAAGCCAAGCAGACAACTACAGGTGCCCGCCATGCAGGATGCGTTCGGTGTTCTACATTCTTGTTCTACGTCTCCATCGCAATGTTGTCCCAGGTCTTTCTTGATTTCTAAAAGATACAAAACCATAAGTGTTGTAAAATACAACAATGTTTGTAGTCCAGAGGCGGGTAATGACAAAACGGATAAAGTCATTAAAACTACGCCCGTTTTCTTTCTAGCTGTTTAAAGAAATAAAACAAACTTCCAAAAAGTCCAATTAAATATAGAAATGAAGTTGAGAGTCTAACAGTTTAGTTTTTCATTCTGACAGCCAATCTGGAGTTGGTGATGCTAGTAATTACGCGGGAGAGAGAGAGAAAAAGAGATAGAATACTCACTACAAGAGTCAGTTTCTTTATGGTGGTAAGCCGTGTCATTACATACACACATTCCTCCCAAACACCGAGTATTTGGTACATTACTACATGAACTGTCCACAGAGCAAGGCGACCCAATCACGACTTAAATTAAGAAACAATGATTTTAACATATTAAAAATAGGCTCTTATACGTATAAATTGTATAAAACTGGGAACTCTTCTTTTAAAATATTGTACTGGTGATCCATATGTCCTGGGAATGTTGATCAAATGAGGCCTAAATCAATGTTACAAGAGCATGTGAATTTTGCATGTTGTCACAAGGGAAATTAAAAATTTGATTCAAGCACAAATGAAAAATGCTAATCTAAACTTCTATATCTTTTAACATGAATAAAGAAGCAATATCAGGTATCAAAGCTATGTAGAACAGTACGTACCATACGTGAACCTACCTTTCTCGCACATCTCCAAGCTGCTGTTGTAGAATCCAGACTGACACTGACAAATGGTGGCTTTACACGTGCTATTCATGATAGTATTACTGCACTTGGCACTGTCATTGCAGTGTGTTCCTAAAGTCACTGTTGGTGAGTAAAAGAAATGGATATCAAGAAATGGGCAGTTTGTAGCATCTGGTATTATACCTTGATTGCAAAAGATAAAATAATGCACAGGCTTAGCTGTGAGTGACACGTAATTCACACTGTACGCTTCACATTTACGTTTCAATAATTTTTAAGTTTGCTTCAAGGTACCTCTCGCAGGTTTCTAGCTGTCTTTAATATTCCTATTCTGCTTAAAAGTGTCCATGTCTGAATGACGACGAACACCTTACTGAATTTACGAAATAATGTTCGTTCAAGCGGGAAATATATTTCAGTTTTTTGAACGTACAACTGCGATCTTTTAAACTTAGAACTTGATAGTCTGAGGGGAATTTGTAATTTATAAAGATGCAATACCTGGGAATCGTATATTTTTTGGTATTTTCACCGAAGAGTTTATATTCACCTTTTACACATTCCTTTAACGTCTCATTAAAAACCCTATCTCGCAAACGCACGTTAGATACTACTGGTCATAGGACATCTTCAGTAAAGTTTACTTAAGTAAAGCTAGCAAAGGTTGTTTACCTTTTAAACATTCATACAACGTCTCGTTGAAATATCCTTTCTTACAGACGCACGTGTCTGTTTCAAAATCACAGTGGCTATGATTTACAGCTGTTGGACAGAAGCCCACATTGCCAACCACACACGGTGTACCAAGCAGCACTATTAATAAAATTAAAATAAAGTTTTCAATCAAAGTCCAGAATAAACTAAAAGAAAGTAGTGACATTGTTCTAAAACACAACATACAGACTTGACATTTAATATGGAATATTTTTTCAAAATTATTTTTCATCGTTTTTTTTTTCATATTTTCATGACTGATAAATGAAAATAAGGATTACAATCGTGTTTTAATAACTTTTATTTATCTCTTTGATGTCATTGTGACATCAGTTCATTCATTGAATTCGCCAGCGTGGTCTCTTTGTAGGTACATCAGTCTGGGCATAACTTCTGGGCATAAGTCTGGGCAGACTATTCCGTTTGACACAATAATCTGTCTGGCAATGTCTCTTTTTTTCGCGCCATTCTGGCACAGATTAACATTTTTGTAAAACATTGTTTGACTCATTTTACGCACTGCAAAACTGACCGCTTACATGCAAAATTTCAAATTCTTCTATGCAGTAGTTGCCGACATTTGGATACTTTTTTGACAGAACCATGCTTTGCCAAAGCCAAGCTTTGACCAGCCTAAAGGAGCACTACCCAATTAAATCACCGCATATTACGCAATGCAGCAGTGCAACAGACTTGGTAGTCAGTTAATTGGTAGCGACACACCTGACTTCACACTTCTCCAGTCAGATATCTTATATGAGATCTGAGTTTTATGAAAAAAGAACGCATTTTTACCTAGGCATACCTTTCAAACTGAAATATTCCATATTAAATGTCAAGTCTATATATTCAAGCCGTTTCTACGTGGAACCGATACCTTATTCACAATATCTTTAAAATATAAAACACTTTCAAGTTTAGAAGATCTATCAGTCTACAGTTTACTTTTAATACGTTTATATCTCTGTAGTAAAAACCGTAAGTCAGTTGCAAAAAATTTTGACAGAGAATGACACAAATAAATCTTTTTAGTCAGAAGAAATACCTTCCTTGCACGCATGCTCCCCTTCCTCAGCGTAGTATCCACGTAGACAAGAGCATTTCTTGTTCTCACAAATGGTGTTGTTCACTCTGCTACAGTCGGTATCATTTTGGCACTCGAGACCAACGACTTGGGCTTAGGTTAAGGGAAGGAAATTTAATACCACGTGTGTTTGTGCAATAAGACCATTGTAGGTGATACAATAGGCCTATACGAAGAAAGTAATTGCTTCTCATTTACTGTGTTAAATTATGATCTACCAACGATTTCGGCTAAACTAATGAAAATTGCTATTTAAATACATTACGGTTTGAGCAATTAGACCACTGTAGGTGATGTAAGATGTAATTTGAAAAAGGTAACTGCCCCACAATTTCCATGTTTAATAGTTTGTCTACAACAATGACAATCACATTAACATAAGTAAAATACCATGAAAATTATAATCAATACGTCGGAATGTAAAGTATAACGCATTTTGAAGTTTCCACGATATTCTTACTGTAAGTGCAGTTTTTCCCAGCTTCTTTCCCATAGAAACCTGACTTGCACTGACATCTACCGTCCAGACACTGGCTGTCATTGATTGCTGACTGACACAGGGATGTATCAATGGTTTTGTTGCAGAACGTGCCAATCACCGTTTCTAAATGACAATTTGAATTTTATTTAGTGATATATTTCCCAAAAGTTTCAGAATTGGCAAATGAGATTCTGTTGTACAGCTATACTCTCATAATTAATTTTGAAACAGCTGTTTGTTTTATTCACAGCCAGAAAGCACTTGCATAAATTAACAATCTTCTAAGAGTCACAAACGATGTTCATGGTTACAGACCAGCAGTGCTGTGTCACTTACCATTTTTGCAGGTTAAAGAACCTAGCGCCCCATAAGCTCCATGTGGACATACACAGGTGCCCAATACCCATAGACTGGCTCTTTGACATATTAGTTTCACTGAATCTGTGTTATACTGGTTGCACAGATCATTGCCCATGCAACCTTTTAGCCCTACTCCTGCCTCTAGAATACAATGCAATGAATGATAAAAACTGACGTCTTATCAGAACACTGCATGACAGCAACTCAATTAACCCAGAAAAAGTGAGTCAATATGTAATACTCAGAAATCTTATATAAAATGAAAATCAAAACATTCGGGTTAGATTACTGATCAATCATGGAACCATCAGTATACATAATGTGGTGATCATAACTTACTTATAATACATTCTCTGTCTCCATTAGTCCCATGATAAGGATATCTACATCTACAGACACCTCGAGACCCGGTTTTCGTACAGTAACTGTATTTTGTTTGTAACTTTTCCCGGCAGAAATCGTCAGATGTGCAAGTCATTCCAACTTTTGGACGAGCTAAAATAGAGTAATTTAAAAAAGATGACGTAATGTTCAATTAAAATTATCGACAATGTGTTTGTCATTTTCCATTTTGAGTTGTCTGTGTTAATATGAGTATGGATAATCAGCGATAATATATTTTCCTTTGCTTAACTCGAGAGGAAGACCATTCAGAAAGGAATTTTACTCATGATATTTGCCGATTCTGAAATCTTGAATTTTACCAAAGGAAAAAAAAAAAGAAAAAAAGAAAATAGAGAAAAATGCAAAGTAAAAGGAACAATATCGAGTCAAAGTCTTCAATTTACAAATCTTGATTCCACTGTCAGAAAAAATCTCCATAAGAAGCACTTACTATTCTTACAGAGAGAGTCCCTTCCCTCTATAGCGTAAAAGCCTTCACTTGCACAGCGGCACCGGAATCCAATACACGCCCAAGGAGAGGTACCATTCACACAGTCAGTGTCATCTTGACAAAATGTGCCCACCACTTGTTCTGAAATATAAACAGAAACAGCTAATATTTCATCTGGGGAAATAGTTCAGCCGGAGCAAAATTTCTTTGAAGAATTCAAAATTTGGCTTCTTTTTAGTCACATTATTCACAAAATGATTTGTATTTCAGTTGGGTATACCAGGACCAAAGTACTGTTGTAAGTTCAAATTGTTAAGATGAAAAGAAAGCAAGTTATTTCAGTGATAACACTCAACACTACTGCACAACCTCATATGTACACATGTACATGTAACTAAGTGCCCTTTTGCTTATCTTAAAAGTAAGTATCGTTTTTTATTTTCTAACGAATGGCTACATTTTTAGTTGTAATAATTTGCAAAAGCTACCGTAGCTTTTATATGCTTAAGTATTATTATGGTTATTTACCCTTTTCACAAACTCTAGCATCGTACGGTGCATAGTAGCCTCTTTCACACCTGCAAAGTCCTTCTAAACAAACGCCGTTGGTGATGTTGCAGTCAAGCTCCGTGCTACAACCCAGTCGTTCCACGCCTTTGATAACATCTTCTCCTTGAATAAAAGGGATTCCGTAATATAACCGTATATAAACCAACATAAAATATACTGAGCCAAAATATACACGAACAAAAAAAATTATTAAAGAAATTTATTTGTGCACACACTGGACAATAGAAGTGTCACCCCTACTGAACCAATACTTTGCGGAGATAAATGACTGTGGAATGATATGCTCCTGGTAACATTTTATTAACATCAAATTTCACAAAAGAAAGGTAGACCAGGCATTATAACTACTCAAGATCTGCCTATTTTGATTATTGATTACTTGATTATTATTTGATTACTCTGATTCAGGGGGTGACTTTTCTATTGTCCATTATGTGTATGTAAATGTCTACAATGTATGGCCAGTAATAACAGTAAACATTCCTTAACAACTAAACGTTTTTTTTTGTGATCTTTACTCTCAATTTGAAATCAATAGTACCGGACGTTCCACGTCTTTTTTACGTTTTTTCCTTGAATAAAATGGGTTCCGTATATAAAAAATCATAAAACATAAAATACAATATGCTGTAGGCATAATAACTGTTGTTAAAGGATAAAATGTGTGATTGATATCAATATTTTGTTGATTTTTTTCAGCTCTATACTGACTAAATGGAGAAGTACAAAGCATAATACCGATAAATGCCGTAGTATAGGCAAATTTGTAGAGAAGCAAAATGTGAACCATCTAATCAAGCATTTAATCAGATCTAGTCATGACAGCGTAGTGATAAACACGAGAGCTTCATTTAAAAAGACATGAATTCCATTCGTTCATAGATTTTAGAAAACGACCGCAAATCCTACAGAAGTAATTTACACATAGGACAACCTACCGTCGCTCTTCACCATGATTATCAAAAAAGTCACACTGATTATCAAAAAAGCTGTTATAAACTTGATTGTATTCATGGCAACAAACGTCTATTGAGTCTTGAGGGCTCTGCAATATAATGAAAGTTAAGAAACTGATATGTAGCTTTGTCACACAATACCATCTGAAATACTGGTTTTATGTACACATATACAACTAGAATAGGGTTGCCCCTGTCTACATAAACGTATTTCAGAAGAAATGCTTTTATAGAACCTGTAGTACATAAGGTGCGTGTTTGAAGTTATTAAATCGGATTGCAAAAAACATTTATTATTATACCTGGAGGACTTGACTGTTTGAATACATAGAAACCAACCAAACCATAAAAATTTCTTAGGACAATCTGTCATTTTTGAAGTTGACGTTTGATAAGGATATCGACTTTCTGATAAAATGACGTTTTTATTAGTACTGCTTAGAGCTATAATACTGCACGCCAAACGCCGGTCTTAAGGTAAACCTGTTTGGATCAAAAATGTTTCACCAGATGTCTAAATCATTTAATCGTTGATTTAATGGCTGAGGCGAGGATCTTTGTAGACTGGTATTCATTGGAAGCAACCCCAACCCCCGCACGGCTTCTGACCTTAGACCTGTTCTCGTTCTGACGTAACATGAGTTGATAACGAGGAGTGTTCCAAGAATTGGCTGGAGCTGCTTTTAATGTGTGCTAATGTCTATGGAAAAGAGTAGGCATCTCTTTACAATGCTTAATATAAGAAAACATATATAGAAAATATCATGTAATGAAGTAGTGGTGAACTGAAAAGAAAAAACAAAAAAACAATAAACCAATAGCCTCTTGTGCGTGCGAATATATCTAAAGATACCAATGAAAATATACTGTATATAAATCAATGTTAGACAGCGTCTACAAACAAGTGGGATTTGATAAGAGGACATATATCAAACATAATGAAATTCCAAGTGCTTGGGAGCAGGGGTACACGCGTTTTTTCCGTTACCTGCCTGGGTGAGAAACGTCTCTACACTAATCTTGGCCACGCCAAATCACATTAGCCCACTATTACTGTTTCATTAAGACCCTGATAAGAAGCTGCACCCTCGCGTATTTGGAACGCATTTTGTTCTTTTGCCATTACAAAAAGGCCAAGTGAATTATTAGTTACCTGAAATACCGCTATCACATTTCGGTCTTAACAGAATGATTTAAGTCAAAGGGCGAATTATCAAAGGATTATTTGCACTGCTACGCAGGCATGTCTTATCTACAAAATTCTGCGTTTTTATAAAAGATGTAATAACCGCAAAATTGCAATGTTATCAATCTTTACGTGAAATGATAATCTGATACTTTTTGACGAAGTTGTTAATAATAAAAGGACCTTCCCCGATATAGATGCCAACGGGGCCTTACATCATCCAAGTCTAACGTTATCGCTTATATTGGGATTAAGCGAGGCAATAGACAGTTACACAACAAGGTATACACGATATAGTCCCTTATCTTGGTGACAGACACATGGGGAAGTGACACGTGGTGAAGATATTACGAATAAAAACAGGAACGAAATGAAACCAAGGGAACGAGACAAGAGCAAATACACCTGTATTTCTTCCCGATCGATCATGAGACCGCTCTGTTGAGTGATAGCAGTAATATTATATTGACATTCATACAAACATGCCTGTTAACTTGATCTTATTTTCGTTTTTAGTTTTTTTTTTTCGAAATACTTTTCGTGTAAAAAAACAGTTCGTTACTAATTGTGAAGAGTAACAGTGTCTGTGGGATTAAAATAATTTTTATGTGGCAATTTATGAATAAAAAGAAAGATCGGGGGAGGGGGGAGAAGGCCAGAGTAAATGCTATAGATACATTAATAAAAATCTAATAAATAATTTTTCATAAATTGTTCTCTACTTGAACCTGAAGCATTTCATCGCTCACATCTTAAATACCGCATCTGAAATGCTTTTTAGTGACCATTTTTTGTACAGAAAATATAAAAAACGCACATGAATGGTTAAGAATTAATTGTAGTTACGAGATGAAAATATTTTCTTACTTTTAAACAACATACATGTTAAAAATGCTTCATCAATAAACCTACCACAACAATGACAAGATGTTTATGCTGGCAAATATAACCGGTGTATGCTTGGCTTGCAAATAGCCACAGTTAGAGTATCCACGATGGACATCACAGTGACCATACATTATAACCAGTAGGTATTTGCCAATGATAATTATGGCAGAACTATCAATTTTATCTTCAATTTTCAAACGGCAAGGATGGGTGATAAACAGTGAATATGGAAATTCAATAAGATTCGATCTACATCTGTGTCACTTACCTTAATCCTAAACCGTAAAAAAATTGATAAAATAATGCAGTCAGTGGCTAGTAGACCTCTTGAGTTGGATGGCAAGACAGAGGCTTTCCCGATAAGACAGAAAGGGCGGCTTTGACAGCGCACGGTTTAAATAGTGCTTACTTATCACAGCGGGAGTCGACGAATGGGGTTTAAATGTTGAATGGCATCCCGATATCTCGGTTACAGCGTGTGATCGAAATCGGGATTAACAATCAGGCTATTTTAAGCACCTTCTGGAATTTAGGATAGCAGAACTATGGCAAAACAAAGCAATTGATTGTCACAATTTGATTTGCATATATACATACATATATGCATTATTATGAACACAATATTTTGATAAATTAGAAATGCTTGTTGTAAAATAATGAATTAAAGATAAAAAGAACAATAGAAATGGGCCCGGGGGATTTCTGCCCTTCCGAGGGCCTCTTTTGCCAGAGTGGTCTGTTTTACGTCCTCTGAAAGGGCCCTTGTCTGTCAGGCCTCTAAATCTTGTATGAGGGTCCCTTCACGCCCTCTGAGAGGGTCCTAGTCTGGCACGCTCCCAAAACATGGTATGATGGGCCTTTCACTCTCTTTCTCTCTCTCTGAGAGGGCCCTAGAATATTAGGCTCCACAAATCTGATATGAGAGGTCTTTCACTTTTTTTTAGTGGACCTCAGTGTTCTGAAATATTTTGGGCCTACTTGCTCCATGTGAATTATGATTACAATATTTTGATAAAATAGAAATACCTGTTGTAAAATAATGAACTAAAGATAAAAAAAAACAATTGAGATGGGCCCGGGGAATCTTACCCTAAAGAGGGCCTCTTTTGTCGGAGTGCTCCGTTTTAAGTCCTCTATAAGTGCCCTTGTCTGCCAGGCCTCCAAATCCTGTATGAGGGTCCCTTCAAGTCCTTTGAGAAGGCTCTTGTCTGCCACGCTCCCAAAACATGGTATTTTACTACCCTCTATCAGGGCCGCGGTTATTGTTGTGGACATTTTTTTGCTGAATCGACATCAGACCAAAATGACTGTCTGTTTATCTAGAGATTTATCTGTGAATATCTGTCGCCCTGGTAGAGGGTAGTTATTTACTTGTAGGAACAAAGTGGTCAGTATTGCAGTGGGTGTGCTGACCATACGCATCCACCGCACCTTATTTACATAACTGAACACTTTTTACGGTCACATCCTTCAGTGTGTGCACTGTGCTGTGGGTCAGTCTTGGTCAGTCTTGGTCAGTCCCACAGTGATAGTGGCAGAATATATTGGAAAGAGGCATGTAATGGTGGGTGAAATATTTATGTACATAATTTATTTATTTACATAATGTATTTGGTGGCCATGTTCTAATGATGTAAATGCTAGTTTGGCCATGTAATGATTTTCATTGGTCAAGGATAGTAATGCAAGAATTCTTTAAGTGAACTTGTGATAATGTATTTCTGTTTGGAAGGAAATATATTTCACAGCTCTGAATAATATCTATAGATAGCAGAAAAGGTCTTTATTAAAGTAGGAGTTAATTTATATACATAACAATTAGTTTTAATTTGTGTTTTTTTTGTTTTTAGCATTTAGCAGAAATAAAGGATTATGCCTGTTGACATGTGTCTTCTTAATTCTGTGGCCCCGATGAGCTACATTACTTCCTCGGAGAGGGCCCCAGAATATCGGGTCTACAAATCTGGTATAAGAGGTCTTTCACTTTGTTTTATTGGACCTCAGTCTTCGGTCTCCCCAAATCTGACATATTGGGGCCCACTTGCACCATGTGAAAGGGGCCCGTCTCGCTAAGGTAAGCTTAGATATTGTACGATGAATATGTTAAACAAGTAAAAATGCGCGAAACACAAGGACCCAGCGCTAGAGCAGCATGGCACCCGAGTTAAGAAGCTGCGTTAGGTGTGCGGTATTGCTATAAAAATGGTTTTGTCTTGCAATAAGATTTATAGGGGATTCTAGCCAACTGGACTTATAAGTTCGTTTGATGTAATGATTGCAAATTTTGAACTGAGTGTAGCCTAATAATAAACATTCAGAGTTTCAGAGTGCATTTGCGTTTTATCAACTTGGGACTGAAACGTCTGTTTGTGTTCATAAACTCTCTCTCTCTCTCTCTCACTCTCTCTCTCACACACACACACACACACACACACACTAGAGCTTAAGCATGGCAATTAGAGGGGTCTTTGATAGAGAGTAGTATGCTTTGTGTAAGTAGGCCCTATACACATGGTTTGGACTTCCAGAAACAATGTCGAAAGGGTTATAAGGGGGGGGGGGGCGAAGGTCGGCTTCGCATCTGCGGAACCCCCTTCAAATAAACTTGGATCCGCCCCTGTGTTATATTTTCCAAATACCTCGGTCCACAGGGAAGGACTGCTTTTACTCCGGAGAATTTGAGCCCGGCAGTCTACGACCCTCTCGAAGGAAGTAAAAAGGGACTGCGTAACGGAACTTTGGAGCCTGGCAATCGAAGCCTGGAGGCTCCATTACATTTTTATTTTTTCTTTTATTTTTAATTTAAATATTTTGTTTTAATAGTGTAATCAATTTACTGCATATTAAAGTTTAAGACAGACAATTACTTTGCTTTGACATTTAAACAGCGCTTGACTACTTAAATAATAACTTTGCTATCCTATTTTCCTGATGGTGCTAAAAATACCCTGGTCTAGTTCATGCCAAATTTGATCATACGCCAAAAACGTGATATATCAGTATGTCATTCATCATTTAAACAAGGTTCGCGGCCTCCCGCTGTGGCCAAGCAGTAGTATTTTAACCCTACGCTGTTTAAACTGCATTTTTGTCTGTCGAACAAGCGTCGTCGGAAAAAACACGGTGTATCAGCAGTTTAGAATTTAGGTAAGTGACATTGCTGTAGATCTTTTAAAACAATTTTCCCAACTTAATTTTTATCAACCTTTGTTGCTGCATGGTGCACAATTTTTGGAGACTCTTTGATAAGATTCTTTCCTTCTATCACTAGCTAATGGCTAATGTGATAGTTAAGCACGTGCCGGTAGATTTAGTTGGTTAAACATATTAAATTAAGTAGTTTAGGCACGTGTAATTTTTATAAATATTACTTACATAAATGTTTCATATTTTGTTAAGCTAAGCAGATCTTTTCTTTTTACTACAGATGATTCGTATAGTGTTATAATCTATGTCTGCATACATGTGTATTTTGATATTTTCTTAACGTGTATTATTTACAAGAAAAAAGCTAAAACAAAAGATTTTTAAATTGTCAACAAAAGCAACTACATTTTAGATGCGACACGATTTGAACTCACATCTAAGGTTCTAACGGTTGATAGCTTGAGATAAATCGAAAGGCGTACGGCAACGCCTTTTGCCAAATTAAAACGTGATGTAATTCCGTTAAAAAACCTTGATATTTAGCAGGGATGTCTCACCTTAAATTTGCTCCTTTTCACCTTTTCCCCAGGTTTTTACATTTTAACTGCTAGGATAATTTTAATCCTACATGTATAGTCACCTGGACTCCCACTGGCAATGCAAATGTCAAACTGCACAATTCATAAATTCACTCAAAAAGATAACACTTTTTTTGTATTATTAAAAAGATAAGAGGAAAAAAGATAATATTTTAAATAAATAGGGGCATATCGGTATGACACACGGCGTTGGGTTATTTTTCGTTTCTGATCATCAATACTTCATCGCAATTCGATTAATTTTTAAAATGTATCATTTAGGTCCTTTGGCCATTTCCGGCCAGTTCTTCATAATTCCCGTTACAATAGATCTAGGAAAGGGACTAAGAGTTTGGTTTCAAATATTTTTTGAGGAAGACGGTCTCTATTCATTAAAATATTGATGATTGGTTCAGGGATCTGGTGACGCGTTTACCCTAAGCAGTTTTAATTAACACTGCAACATCTTATTAAAATTGACATCTTAATTAAATGTCGTTTCAGAATGATAGATGGTCCTAAGAAATTAGTATAGTTTGGTTTCTATGTGTTCACACAGCCAAGCCCCCTGTATGGTGATAGATGTTCTTCAGCAATCTAATTTATCTCTTAATAACTACGTATACGTGCCCGTTACGCAGCAAATTTTATAAAAGTTTTAATTTTATACAAACGTCTCGTATATTTTACCAGGTACAACAACCAGCATTATTAGATGACATCGTGTAGTATTGATATATGTATGACTTTACTATCATTTTATTACAGACCTTTTCAAGCTCTCGTTGACGCCTGTTGCCATGGATGCGATACAGTATATATTCTTGATCATCTGTGTGAGCTTTCAACATGTGAAGAGCGACGGTATGTTGCCCTATGAATAAAGTACATAAATTAATATTCTTTGCTGCCATTTTTGTGAATCTATAAAAGAATCGCATTCATGTGCCTTTACTTACTGAAGCTTCGAGTCCATCACTGGCGTTGTCATGGCTTAATCCGATAATCCACAAATTATTCATTTTTAGTCTCTGTACAAATTTTAAATTGAATATCCTACAAGTAAAACATGTACATTGTCCACTTTGATTTGATACAATAGAATTAAATATCAAACACCACTTACCAAAGAAAATCCATTTGGTGTTTTTTCTATCCAAAATACAACAATCTATTTTTGGTATATTGCAAATCAGGTGGGTCCATACCATATGGCCATGGAGATGTTATACAAGGCGTGGAACGGTTGAACTGTAGCACGATTGATTGCAACATCACCAACGGCGTTTGTTTAGAAGAGCTATGCAGGTGTGATAGAGGCTACTATGCACCATATGATGCACGAGTTTGTGAAAAGGGTAAATAATCCCAAAGTAGTTTGCAAACCATTGTAAATGCCATGTCAAATGCAACGGTACAGTTTTTCAAATTAGGTGAACAAAATAGGTTTGAATAGAATTGAATAATTTTCCGGTAAAACCATTGTTCCAGTTGCTACCGTTGCTTGCAATTTATCAAAACTTATCAATCAAAGGTATTTGGTTATATTTCAGAACAAGTGGTGGGCACGTTTTGCCAAGATGACACTGACTGTGTGAACGGCACCTCTCAATGGGCGTGTATTGAATTCCGGTGCCGCTGTGCAAGTGAAGGATTTTACGCTACAGAGGGAAGGGACTCCCCCTGAAAGAATAGTAAGTGTGTGTCTCTTATGGAGATTTTTTCAGGCAATGGATTCAAGATTTGTAAATTGAAGATTTTGACTTGACATTAAAACTTTTTACTTTCATTTCCCCTATTTTGTTATTTACTTTTTTTCTTGGGTAAAATTCTAAATTTCAGAATCGACCAATATCACGAGGAAAATTTCCTTCTGAATGGTCTTCATCTCGAGTTAAGTAAAAGTTGTTGCTGATTATCTTTGTTATCCACGTACACATTGAAAACTCGAGCTGGAAAATAACAACCACATTGTAAATAATTTTAATTTGACATTAAATAATCATTTAAATAATTCTATTTTAGCTCGTCCAAAAGTTGGAATGACTTGCACATCTGACGATTTCTGCCGGGAAAAGTTACAAACAGAATACAGTTACTGTACGAAAACCGGGTCTCGAGGTGTCTGTAGTTGTGTACTTCCTTATCATGGAAATAATGGAGACAGAAAGTGTATTATCAGTAAGTCACTACACTATTTATAATGATGGTTGCATCATTTATCCAAAATCTAAACTGAATGTTTTGGTCTTCACCTAATATTTGACCTCATTTCATCTTTTTGAGTGTCATCTATTGACTCGCTGTCTCTAAATTGTTGTGGTTGTGGCATACATTGTTTGGAAGGACATGGTAATGTAGTTTATAACATGCACCGCATCATATTCTAGAGCAAGGAGTAGGCGTGGTTTGCATGGGTAGTGATCAATGCAACCGATTTAATAAGGACTCGCTGAAACTAATATGCCAAAGAGCCAGTATATGGGAATTGGGCACCTGTGTTTGTCCACATGGAACCTATGGGGCGCTTGGTTCTTCAACTTGCAAAAATGGTAAGTGACACGGATCTGCTCGTCTGTAACCATAAACACAGTTCGTGCCTCATGGGAGGTTGTTAATTTAGGGACGTGCTATTGCTTTTTGACTATATATCAAACAAACAACTGTTATAGAATTAATGATGAGAGTATAGCTGTGCAACAGGAACTCATTTGCCAATTCTGAAACTTTTGGGAAATATATCGGTGACTAAATAAAATGTAAATTGTCATTTAGAAACGGTGATCGGCACGTTCTGCAACAACACTATTGATACGTTCCTGTGTCAGTCTGCAATCAATGACAGCCAGTGTCTGGACGGTAGATGTCAGTGCATGTTAGGTTTCTACGGAAAAGAAGCTGGGAAAACCTGCACCAACAGTAAGAATATCTTGGAAACCCGGGAATGCGTTATAATTTTCATTCCGACGTTATTATTATGCTTTTCCTGGTATTTTAATTGTTTTTAAACGTGAAAGTAAACGTCAATGATGTCGACAAACAGTTCACAATTACACACAGTAAATGTGGGACACTAACCTTTTTTAAAGATTACATCTTACATCACCTGCAGTGGTCTAATTCCCAAAACATAAATTATATAAATTTTCATTACTTAAGCCCAAGTCGTTGGTCTCGGGTGCCAAAATGAAACTGACTGTAGCAAAGTGAGCAACACCATTTGTGAGAACGACAAGTGCTCTTGTCAACGTGGATACTACGCTGAAGAAGGGGAGCCATCGTGCAAGGAAGGTATTTCTTCTGACCAGATAGATTTGTGTCATTCTCTGTCAGACAACGGACTTAAGGTAACAACGCACTTAAGGTTTTTAGTACAGAGATGTAAACTTATTAAAGTAACTTGGATACTGATAGATCTTCTAAACATGAAAGCGTTTTATCTTTCAAAGATATTGTGAATAAGGTGTCGGTTCCACTAAGAAACGACTTGAACTTAAGTCGTGTTTAAGTATAATGACAATACTTTAATTCATTTCATCAGGACTATGAATGAAACTGTTTTTTTTAAATCTTATTATTGGTTCACCGTGTGTGGTTGGTAATCCAACAACTGTAAACGATAGTCACTGCGATTTTAAAAATAAAACGTGCGTTTGCGAGAAACGTTTTTTTTAATGAGACGCTAAAAGGATGTTTAAAGGGTGAATATAAACTCTTTTATCTTTTATTACTGAGGGGGCCTATAAAAATAACATTTCCTTGTGGGCCTATAATTAACATTTCTTTATGACAACATGCCGCATTCACATGCCATTGTAACGTTGAGTTGGACCTCTTTTGATAAATATCACCTGGAGTGCGTATTACCAATACAATATTATAAAAGAAGCGTTTCAGACTTTAAATATTTTAACAAGGCCTATTTTCGGTATGTTAAAATCATTGTTTCTTAATTTAAGTCGAAATAGGGTCGCCTTGCTCTGCGAACAGTTCATGTTATAGTGTGCCAATTAGTCAGTGTTTGAGAGGAAGGTGTGAATGTAAAGACGCAGCTTGTTCTCTCTCTCTCTCTGGCATAATTACGAGTATCACCGACTCCAGGTTGGTTGTAAGAATGGAAAATTAAACTGTTAGACTTCCAACTTCATTTCGGTATTTTATTGGACTTTTTGGAAGTTTTTTGTTCTTTAAGCAGCAAATATAAAAAGGGGCGTTCTTTTTATGACATATCCGTTTTATCATTACCCGCCTTTAAACGACAAAGATTTTTTTGTGTCTTTTAGAGATCAAGAAGGATCTGGAACAACATTGCGATGGAGACGGAGAACAAGAATGTAGAACGCTGAACGCATCCTGCATGGCGGGGATCTGTAGTTGTCTGGTTGGCTTCTATAAACACAAACCGAATATAACCAAACCGTGGACTTGCTGTAAGATCAAATGCTCCTCCCAGTTCTCAATATATAAAAACAATGTTGTTTTAAAAATAACTGCATCGACATTATCTGTTATCAACTTTATTCTCGACCCTTTTGTCTTTTATGGTAACTATTCAAAACATTTTCGTTGATGCCATGTTGTAATTTTCAACTCAGTGCCCAAATCTCTTGTCGGGCAGAACTGTACCTCTGAGCATGGCTTCGACGTATGCAACGACACCAATGCTGCCTGTAACGGCGGCGTATGTACTTGTAACAGTGGATTCGCAAGGAGGGAAGACATTTGTGGTGAGCACAAAAATATGATAAAACATCATTCAATAGGACAATGTGTACATCTGTACATTTGTAACTGTCACTGCTAAGAAATTAATTTGTGACTTGATGTCGTGTTCGATTCTGCTACGTGTTTTTAAATTTTGAATTATTAACTCTACAGTTTCTAAGGTTGACTTCACCCAGTCGTGTCAATCGACAGAAGAGTGTTTGGATATAGACGCTGTATGCATTAACAACACGTGCGACTGCAAGAACGGCACCTACTTGGTCAGTGGTCGATATTTGTACTGCAGTAAGTATATAAATAGAGCCATACTTTGTCACACTCGACGTTTATAGATGTGGATGAGTGTAGATTTGTAAACTGATAAAATTATGAAATGATGAAATTAATATAAATATGATATGTAAGACCCCTGATGTAAAAATAACGACGTAAACAACAATGTCATAAATACGACAGGCTTAATCTGTGTATACAGGGGTACATGTTAAATTGTCCTTGATAATTATTTCACAAGCATTCATACTAGCGAAATGAAATAATTTTCTTACTATCAGAGGTAAACAATATGTGTTGGGCCTATATAGAAAATTGCAAGACGAGACGTTTTATTAGTCATATGTTTCTCAACGGCTTTGGAGAGAGTTAACTTAACTTAAGAAACAAAATTCAAATTTGCATTTATATTATACATAAAAGTCTAACTAAGGCTGCCTTAATTGATACAGTTATTGATGCTCTGTTATCACCTCTAGGACCGCTAGTGAACCTCAACAAACCCTGCCCATCAAACAGACAGGGTGTGTGCAAGGACCCCAATGCGGTGTGTAGCGGAGGAAGATGCATATGTAAACCTTCATTTTATAGTAAAGATGGTAACGTTTGTGGTAAGTTTCAAGTGGTGTCATTTACATTCATTCTAAGTCACATTATGTTTCCGTTTATAATATTCTTAATTACTAGAATTACAAAGACTACGAAGGGGGGGGGGGTTGATACATTGTGTTTTTGCTATGATTGTTGTTTCGGATAATTTTGTCTTTTTGGTAGTTATGGAAATATTTATGATAACGTACTGAGAAATGAAGGGGTTTTCTACTATTTATGTAAATTTGTTCCATGCCACCTTAGTTCTTTGAACATCTGTGAAATACGTTAAACTTATTACATTGTTCTTATTATGAAACACACGGTGATAATTTGGTATTTTTAAATTTGAATTAAAATTCAATAGGCATACGTTTGTCTCTTTCTGTTTGTCCTTCCGCTTAATTCCAGTTCATTTACAATTTGTATTCATACACCAGTTTTGGAATTTTATAGTATTGCTTATTATTTTATGGTATTTTGATTTTGTTGAAGCAAATGTCATTGTTTTCTCAAGACATTTATGCATGCATTTCATTATTATTAAATCTTAGGCTTGAATATCATACTCCGCCTCTTATGTTCAATACTCTAATTGTATAAACCTAATTGCGGTGGTAGAAATTTTCCTTACCTTATAAACTCAAGTATGTGTGGTGTGGTATGGAGTGCCAAAATGATCCCGACTTTAGCAAAGTGAACAAGATTTGTGAGAATAACAAATGCCCGGGTCAAGGTGATTACTACGCTTAAGAAGGAGAGACAGCGTGCAAGAACGGCATTTCCTTAAAAAGGTTTATTTATCTCCCATTCTGTTGATAATGATTACAACAGACTTAGGTGTCTATTACAGAAATTTTAAATAAATTAAGAAAATTTAGAAATGATCAAAAATGAAAGTCAATTATTTTTCCTACATGTTGAGACAGGTATTTTTGACACCTGATGATTCGACGTAGAAATCGCTTAATATTGTGTTGCGATATTATTCATTTCTGTTAATTTACTTCGGATTTTGTTTGAAATAATTAAATAATTAAAATCATTATTTTTTTTTTACAGTGCTACTATATTCCCCAGGTGCGGTTGGTAATGTAGGCTTCTCTCCAACGCCGTAAACAATAGCCACTGTGATTTCAGAGCAGAAACGTACGGAAGGGTGTGTCAGTTAGACTTTGGATGCATGCTTAAATATGAATATCACTTTAATTAGTGCTAGATGCTAAATGAGAATATCCTATTACTGTGGAAAGTTTATATGTAGTAGTGAACCTAAATTTGCCTAATGTACTTTTATCACTCTTCACGGAGACCACCAACATCGTTTATATTATATTATATATGGAGAATCTATAGGTAGTATAAGTTGTGGTGGACCCATTAATAGATAGGGTAAGATGACCATGACGTAACATCCAACGCAAAATTAACTCGAAACCTTTGTCTCACTGGCCTACCTGTGTTACCTGACCTTTGTAGCAAGTTTATTAGAATATATTTTGTAATATTTAGTTTAAAAATTCATTCGTACATCATAAACAACTATCAAGATAAACACACCTTTTTATAATTTTGATAAAGTTCGTTACATGGTGGTTTTTCGGTCTAAAACTTTATTGAAGCTCTTTATCACCTGTTGGTAATTACGGGTGCGTACGGACAGTCCAAAAGTTCTGAAATCCGCACGCCTCTCGTCGCCGACTAACCCCAGTTTGTAAAAGCCACAACGTGCAGTTCAAACGGCGTAAGATGCGGGCTTGCGGTGAAACGTTGGACCAACACCGGCGACCACTGCTTGCTTTCTGGGTAAATATCATGGACACAAACATTATAATTTGATAACGTCGCGGGAAGGTTAAAAAAAGTTTAGATGTTATGTTAATAATCGTGCAAATTGCAGTGATGCAAAATTTGAAATCCCCTTTGTATGTTTTCCCCTAAGATTAACAAAAATGTATAATTTGTTAATTTTATCAAAAGTTATAAGAACATTTTAAAAGAACATGCTGGCAACGTTCTTCCGATCAAATATTTAGAATAACGTTCATAACCCTCTGGTAACTTTGTCAAAACGTTCTGTGATAGTTGGGAACATTGTTTATGATGAATTAAGGTTTGTTCATACACAGGCCTGAAAAAAAGCGCATGCTTACACCTTATCTTACCGGTCGACCAAATACAATCGCGAAGGGTTATCGTGAAAAATTGATTGAAGATGAACTCTAGTCAATATTTACTCTGCAAGAAGCCCCATGAAACAAGCGTGAGGATTGTGCTCGTCCTCGCTAAGAAAGAATTCAATTTGACTCCACACGAACTCATCACAGCTTATCACACCATTGGCATTTGTTTCAAGCACTTTGAATACATCCGCTGACTTTTTTGTTGAATTTCCATTACCATGGAATAATGTCTTTTTCTACTTTGGGAAGATCAACCATATACTATACTATCCTCCATTAGAGACAGTTCTATCATAAAAAAACTGGACGGACCTCGGAGAAAACTGTTTTGATAAAGTTGATAAAATTGCATGCTTTTCAAGACATGTAAAGTGTTCAAGACATGTAAAGTGTTCAAGACATGTAAAGTGTTCAATATGATCGTGTCACGTATACAGTCATCGCATTCTTCCTTTTATTTAACATCTTGATTAATTTATGGACAATATGATTTTCAGGTCATATAATACACCATCAATCATGACTTGATCCTGTCATCAGACATTATCTTTTGAGGGTCAACCCTACCGTTATTTGTCTTTTTGTGAGGACCTGCCTGTGTCTAAAAGTTATCAAATTTGTTATGTGCACCGTGGCTGGCTCACGTGTTAGCAAACACAAGAACAGGTAGTTGATCATCATGTTGCAGTTATAGCGTGTGTGTGTGTGTGTGTGTGTGTGTGTGTGTGTGAGAGAGAGAGAGAGAGAGAGAGAGAGAGAGAGGTGGGTAATTGGCTTCATAGACATAAAGAGATGTGTTCAGTTCCAGGTCTAAAACGATATTATAGCACAAAGACTACAAATTCATTCCAAGTGTCTACAGTCTGTTTTTAATGTACGGTTCAATCAGCATCGATCTCGAACAAACTACTGTAATGTAAGACCAGAGGCCCAGAATTCTCTTTCAATATCATATGCAGTTTTGAGTAAGTATTTTGAAATCAATACCACACACCCATTACAACTTCTTGACCCTGTGATAACGCTGCGTTATTTTTGTTTGCAGTAATTTCACTTGAAATCCACATAATCATCGTATGTATCCGAGCTTACATGATCTGGGAAGGTGATCGTTACAAGCCCTAAGTACTGAAAGGAATAATCACACATCAACTTAAGCCCGTGTTGAATATCGTGAGTGTCCTCACTGTTCTGAAATTAATATTGAAAATGAGAGTATTTTTTATTAGAATGTCAATAACATACTATAGATTAACAATACTGATGATACGATTTGAAAGCTTTAAGAAGCGAAATAGAGACTTACCCGGTACTAACAACAGTCGTATTGAACTTCATTACCTCTCAGTCCTCACGTCATATTTATGTGCATTTTAAATCTACTTATATGTAAAATAGGTAGTGTAGAGAGCCTGAAAATGTGTATGTTTTCAGTTTAGTGCTCAATAAAGAATAATGGTGCACATGTCAAAGTATGGGAATCAACTACTTTGACTCCATTCCCATACCTAGATCTATATAGCAGAATCGACCCATCTCCGAGGGGTTGGGGTTTCTCGCTAAATTGCTTTTAGCTTAAGAGGCTTAGATGTCTGCTACGCCTACTGAAGCTGTTAAACGACAATTAATCCTAACAGCTTCAGTAGGCGTGTCAATCATCAGAGCCGCTTAAGTCAATTTAGCAAGAAACCCCTCGGAGATGTGTCGATCCCGCTAGATAGCTCTAGGTATGGGAATGGGGTTTTGTAAAAACATATTTTTGATTTCTTGAATCATACGCTTGCTATCTAAATATCTGATGATGCTTCAAATAGCCTCAAATAGCTATTAAATGCTGATTTCGGTCTCACAGAAGGAGTTATGAGTAGGTCCCCTACATCCTTCAAGATTTAAACCCCTTTTGCCTCCCCTCTCCCGTGATAAAGAAGCACTATTTAAAGCGCACGTAGTCCAAGCTATCTTATCTGCTAAGTCTCTGCTTTGCCATCACATACCATCAAAGATCACAAGAGAACTTACTCTATCAGCCACTTGACTATATAATTATTAACAAGTGTTTTTTTCGACAGGAATTAAGGTAAGTGACATAACACGGCTGTAGATCGAAGCTTTTTGAATTTTCACAATTAACTGTTTCTCATCCATCCTTGCTGTATGAAAGTTGAAGATTAGGTTGATAGTTCTGTCAATGTTATCGATGGCAGCTAAACTGCATACTGATTATAATACACGTCCACTTCAATTACTCGTAAGTAGCTAGCCGTAGATACGACCTTCATCGCAGTGGCTGTTGTAAGAGCTAAGTACATAATCGGCAGATTTAGTAGCATAAATATATGTAGTTGAATACAGATTTATTCAAATAACGATAATTAAAAGAGCTTATTTAATAAGTCATACTTTTGTAAAGTGGGCAGTTCTTTCCAAGCTGACTGGGGTTAGAGGGACGGTAAGCTTTAAAGGTGGACATAATTTACCGCACCAGAAGTAAAATGTTATGATTCTAACTCTAACGCTCTCAAAAAGTCTGAAAATGTAGGGAGAAAAAAACTGCTACTCTAGAATAAGAGGAAGTATTTATATTTATGTATTAACAATGCGAAACCCCGAAGTCAAATTAATTTCTTCTAGTGGCATTCTATAGAGGGGTCTTCTGATGGTCGATGAGGAAGAAATACAGATACATACATTTATTATTGTCTCGTTTCCTTGGTTTAATTTCATTCCTGTTTCTGTTCGTAAAATTTTCACCACTTGTTACTTCCCCATGTGTCTGTCACCAGGATAAGGGGTCATATCGTGTATAGCATGCTGTATTACTATCTATTACCTCGTTTAATCTCATGTGCTATAACGGTAGTCTTGAATGAGATAATAAGTCTCCATTTGTATATACATGTACGTCTTGAAATTCTGTTTTCCATGTTTGTTTAAATATCATTTCACACAAAGAATGGCAGATTTGGGGGCATTTTCTACAAATTATGTACTCTACTTATATTGTAAACATTACAGTCAGCTTCAGCCAGTTCTGGGAACTGTGCTCGTTATCAATTCCTGTAACTTGATACATGTATTTGGGGTCCTAGGGCAACAAGAAGGTGATAAACTATTTGAATTGGTATTAGCTTAAAAGGTGTCAGTCATACAGATTGGTTTTTCTATGGTTAAGTTTCTGAGACGCAGTTGGGTTGCTTTCGGCGAGTAAAATAAAAAAAAAACTGAATTATATTCGTAAATGATATAATCATTGATAAATTGAGTCAGAGATCTGACCCATACCGTGTCATGTTTAGGCCTTGGTTATATTTACCATGCGATCTCAGTGCAGCGGACGAAATCTGCCCGTAAATCCCTTGTCGTGAGGCGTCTGTGCGGAGGTGGACGGTGACCGTAAAAGAGCGTACCTACGGTGCCTACGTAGCCTCAGCGGTTTTTCCAGCTAAATTTTTTGACAAATTTTAAAATTCGAATTCGAATATCGTAGGTGGCATTGCACAGATCCCTTTCACCACTTTTGCGATGGACTTGCGGTGATCGTGACAATAGATGAACCTGTTGTTGTCTTCTGTGGTGGTTTTAGCAGATATAACAACAGTGAAAATGTTTAAAGTTTAGTGTAATTTACTTGCATGAATGTGAAGTTGTGCGTTTCCTTACTTTGACCACATGGGTGCTAAAAAGTTGGGGGTTGCACCGACAACGTATCGGTCTTCAAGGAAGCCGCACAGTAGTGATACGGCAACTGAAAGGACTCCGACAAACTATTTTTCCGTACCTGACCCCAAGGGCTCGACGGATATATACATATATCACGGCACCCGCGTGTAATGTTAACTTACTCTCTGTAGCCCGTAGCCACTTACGATGTCAAAAAGATCACACGGAAAATTGAAATTCGATTTCATCGTACGGTGCCCTTGGCAAAGGGCAGTACAGGCTTTAGATTGGAGATTGGCGTTAAGTTTACCTATAGGTAGCATCAATACACAATACATTATTTTATAGAAAGCCGATGTCCTTATCAAATGTCAATGTCCTATATGGCAAATGTTTACTTACAAGCTATGTACTTGGATAGTCACGAGACCGCGAAAAAAAATACAAGCCCTTAATGTGTTGTATAATGTTTCAGAATTTTGATGACTTTAATAAATTACAGTAGATTTTGAAAAGGATTTCTTTTGTATGAAAACCAATAACAAGGTATAAATCTTGTGTATATTTGTGCCATTAATCGTGCCGTCATTGGCCAGTATTTTTAGATGGCAAGAGTGAACCATAGCTATATGTAATTTTATTGCAGACCCTACAGGATTCGCTTTGGCTCATGTTGCCATGGATGCGATCAAGTTTATATCAATCGTCTTCCTAATCAGTGTGACCTATCAACGAGTGAAGAGCGACGGTTTGTTGCCTTTTGCAGAAATTTCTATTTCCTGTCGTTTTTTAAAATCTATGAGAGAATAGCAAAGAATAGAGGCTTCGTGTTTTACTCGTCTACGAATGTAAAGTTGGAAATCTGTACTGGTCAAATTTCCCAGTCTGTATTACCCTTTTTTCATCTCTATTACGATCAATGAAGCGCTTAATAATTTTAAAATTCAATAAGATTATTATCAACCATACTCGGTGTTTATTTTATCATTTTACTACATTAATTTTATTTTCGGCATACCAGTTTTTGTCATTTGGATCCATTAAATGTGGATAACACCTTTTTATTCAAGGAGAACATGTAATAACAGGCGTGGAACGACTGGGTTGTAGGACGGAACTTGACTGCAACATCACCAACGGCGTTTGTTTAGAAGGACTTTGCAGGTGTGATAGAGGCTACTATGCACCATATGATGCACGAGTTTGTGAAAAAGGTAATAAATAGCAAATGCAATGTAATTTTTTTCAAATAAGCACAAAAAAATTAAATATGAATAAGTATTTGAATAATTTATGAATAAAAGTGTTTACATTCTCATAATTTTGCTAATACTCTGGCATAGCCATTGTCCCATGTTTCAAAGCGTGACTCTGTTGTTGTAATTGGATTAATAAAACATATTTGGGATCTCGTGATGTATGTATTATTTCAGAACAAGTGGTGGGAACGTTTTGCCAAGATGACACCGACTGTGTGAACGGCACCTCTCAATGGGCGTGTATTGGATTTCGATGCCGGTGTGCAAGTGAAGGATTTTATGCTACGGAGGGAAGGGACTCCTTCTGTAAGAATAGTAAGTGTATCTTGTGAAGACAATTTTCTGGCACTGGATTCAAGATTTGTTATTTGAAAATTTTAATTTGTTATGTATAAAATATTTTCTTTAATGTTCTTTTTATCCAATTACGTGTAAAATTTACTATTCCGAGATTGGGCGATGTCATGAGTGGAATTGTATTATATTAAGTATGTTAAAATGTTCCTTATCCTCGAAAAAGAAACTGATGATTGACGATTAATAATAATAATAATAATAATAAAACACTTCTTTAAAACCGCGCTACACATGCGTCTCAGCGCTGTTTACATAAAAAATAAAAACTCCACAGATTAATTTAAGCCAGTATAGACTAAAATAGAATACTTAAAAAATTTAAAAACTAAAAAGATGCTATAAATCAAAGTATTCTTTAAATAAAGTTTTTAAATTCTTCTTAAAACAGTAATATAAGTCACCCAGAGACACATTAGATCTTGTGATAAAATTAGACCATAAAATCGGTGCACAAATCTCGAAACTTCTGTGTCCATATGTTTTAAGAGTCTTTTTGGTGTCTTTTCGCTTAAGTTGAAGTTGTCCACTAGATCGAAGTGATCTTATAGGAGTTAAAAGTTCTATGGTAGCTAGAGTTTAAGTAAAATGGACAGTCGCCCTTTAAAATCTTAAAAGTCAAAAGTAATATTTTAAAAAGTATTCGTTGAGACACGGGTAGCCAGTGGAGGTTTCGCAGAATTGGTGTGATGTGGTCGGACTTCTGAGCTTTACAGAAGAGACGAGCAGCAGAGTTCTGAATTGATTGTACATGTAGCTTTTCCATTTGATAGTTAGGTATTCCAAACAATAGGCTATTGCAATTATCCAGTCTAGAGGTTACAAATGCATGGATGAGTAATTCAGTTTGCTTGGTGTTAATAAGGTGAAAGATCTTGGATATCCGTTGGAGACTAAAATATGCTGTTTTACATACTTTGTTAATGTGTGATGTCATTTCACATTTGTTATTAAAAATAACACCCAAGTTCCTTACTTCTGTTGTTGGTTTTATAAAAGAATCCCCAACTCTAATACTATCAAATGCAGTATTGTCTTTGGAAAACTTAGAGTTGAAATGGACTAATTCAGTTTTTTCATCATTAAAAACTAAGTAGTTGGACTTGAGCCAAGATCTAAGTTCATTCACACAAGCCTCAGTAGTTGCTTTTTCATCACAAGGATTTTCACATATAACATATATCTGGGAATCATCTGCATACAACATCAAATTGAAACCAAACTGAGCAACTACATCCTCAATTGGTGAGGTGTAGAGTGTAAACAGTATTGGACCAAGCACGGAGCCTTGTGGCACACCATAAAGTAATTTGCTTAATTTTGAAATAGAAGAGCCTATGCGTACATGTTGCTCGCGTCCAGTTAGATAAGACCGAAACCAGGAGAGAACTGTCCCAGTTATCCCAAAACGATGTGCAAGTCGTTGGAGCAATATGTCGTGATCGAGAGTATCGAAAGCTGCTGATAGATCAAGAAGAATCAATATCACATGTTTTGATCATTCAGGGCTTAAGAAGGGCTGTTTCTGTACTGTGGTTTGGTCTATATGCAGACTGGCATTTTGCATATAAGGAATAACTGCTCAAATAGTCATTTAATTGGCTTGCAACAATACTATACGTTCCAGGAGTTTGGAAAGAAATGACAGATTCGAGATTGGTCGATAGTTTTTAGGACATTAGAATTAAGGTCTGCCTTCTTTCATCAGTGGTCTTATCACTGCCTTCTTAAAGCACAGAGGGACTTTTCCAGTTTCCAGCGATTTGTTCATAAGATGGGTTAGAAAAGGTACAAGTTCATCAATATTTTCTACAATCAATGCTGGAGATAAAATATCAAGAATGGACGACGTTGGCTTTGCCTTCTTCACAAACTTCCTGACTGTATCCAATGAAACAGTGGTGAACTTATGGAAAGAGTATGGACACAAACGATCAGTTGAAGCTGTAGATAAGGTTTTGTCTATACAGTTCCTGAGGTCAGTATCTTTCTTTTCAAAGTAATTGAGAAAAATGTTACCAAGATCACTTTCAACAAATAATGTAGGTTTAATGCTAGATGCTGCTTTCTTTGTGCCTGTAAGCTCATCCATAATTGAAAAAAGGCCATTTACATCAGAGTTATCGATGCGATTTCAATGATAAGATGATTTGATATCATCTGCTCTTCGACAGTATTCTAGACGTTTACCCTTGAATATCTGGTGATGTACTTCCAGACCACTGCTTTTCCACTGACGTTCAGCTTTCCTCACAGTTTTGCGTAGCTCAGAGTGCTCAAGACAAAACCATGGTGCTCTGGGTTTTTGAGAAGCAAGTACAGTCTTTACCGGAGCAATTTCATCTAGAATAGATTCCACTGAGTGTGTGTAGTAATCACACAGGTAATCAACATCACCATCAAAACAGTGATCGTTAAAGGCAGAGAAAAGTTTTGCTTTTAAGACGGAGGGAATAATTTCCTTTAGATTGCGACGTGAGGGTTTGACTTTCACTGGCGGCGGCTTGGACACATTGACTGAGAAACGAATCAAACTATGATCTGATTGAAGACTGTCGCTTACTTCAACTGAGGTAATGAAATTTTCCTCAGAAGCTCGGGTGATAATTAAGTCCATTGTATGGCCTTTTTGGTGTGTTGGTTTATGCACATGCTGCTTGAGATTTCTGGAAAGCAGAATGTCAGATAGATGTAAAGCATCTCTGGATTGTTTGTTATCGACATGGATGTTAAAATCGCCTGCGATGAGTAGATGACCTGAAGCTGTAATAGCAGTCTCTAAAATGGATGAAAATTCTGTGAAGAAGTTCTGCATGCCTCCTTCAAGGTTCTTTTTATTGGGTGGGCGGTTAACCAAAATTGATCGGAAAATTTCACTTCCTGATCTAAAGGCAAGATCTAGTAATTCAAGAGATTTAAAGGAATGTTTTTCTCTCCTAAACATTTTGAGATTTGAGCGTGCTAGAACAGCAACTCCACCACCTCTCTTTCCAGTTCTGCATTCTTCATAGAGAGAATATCCAGATATACTGGAGTTTAGCTCGGAGATTATTGGATCATTGTTTGATTTTATCCAGTCGTCTTCATGAATACATGAGACCAAACTAGATACTTTGCTGGCTATGGAACGAGCGTTCCACAAAGCACAGTTAAGTTTCAATTTAACTTGGTAAGCTGTCTTTTTTATATGCAGAAGATTATCAAAGTTTGGACCTGTTTGTTTGCTGTTTTTGAAATTCTCCTTTGTATTTGACTGAATGGTAGTGATAACTCTTCTATGATTCACTCCACCTCGTGATCCCCTGAGTTTCTCAATAATGTTCAGGTCTTTGATTGTTGTCCATGTATTGCTAGGTAATTTGTACTTCCCTTGGGCATTGATGTCATTTAGTAAGCTTCTTGCATACGTCCACTTGTTGATAGAACAAAGACTCATTGTCCCAGTGACTGAGTAAAATTCAACTTGGTAGGAGTAGCTGGAAAACTTGTACCACCTGTACTAATATGGACATTAGAAATATTTGAGATTGCAATCCTCAGAACAATTATTTGTAATATGTGCTCTGGATATCACACAAAATTTACAAAACCAGTTTTTTTTTCAGTAGTCCTGACACCTTTAAAAACACCATCAACTAAAATTGGAAACTCACAGTAAAAACTTATTCCGAAAACTAAGATAATTCAGCAGCAGTCTAAAGCTGTAGGCAGCTCACCAGTGGCGCCCTCTTTTAGAAGAACAATGCTACACACACATCTGTTGGAAACTCAGGATGGAATTGATAACTATATAGTATGTGTTTTAGTTTACTTCAAGTCATCATTGATAAAATTGCATTTCTAGCCCGTCCGAAAGTCGGTATGACTTGCAGCATTGACGAGTTCTGTCAAGAAAAGTTACAAACAGAACACAGTTACTGTCAAATAGCCGAAAGAGAGTCTCAAGGTGTCTGCAGCTGTAAAGCACCCTATTATGGAAGCTATGGAGAAAGAAAATGTATTATCAGTAAGTGACCAGACTATACACCCTTGGTCAAAAGGGTTGTTCCACCTCCAATTCCCAGTGTTTTGGTTTTTCTTCACACCATGATTTATGAAAGATGAGTTATCTGGAATAAAAAGCACTATTTAAACAAACAAACAAAAAACAAACAAACAAGCAAACAAAAACACTTATGGAATTAGTAGTAGGACAACAATTTAACCAAGGTCTTTACTTATGTAAATGTATGCATGATCATTTTGAAATGTCATCTGAATGTTTTTTTATCTAATGTATCAGTAATGTTTGATATTTGGCATATTGGAGTATAATCTATTTATTCACCACATCTGTTTAATTCTGGTAGCTTTCATGCAACGTTTTGACAAGACGATGAAGTAGTTATTAACATACACTCTAATATATTGTAGTTAACGGCATAGGGATGGTGGGGTGCTTTAGAAGTGATCAATGCAACCGGTTCAACACACATCCAGTGAAACTAATATGCCAAAGAGCCAGTCGTTGGGAATTAGGCACCTGTGTTTGTCCACATGGAACCTATGGGCCAGCTGGTTCTTACAATTGCAAAAATGGCAAGTTAACCGACTTTACAACTATTAAAATCCTTTTTGTTGAACGTACGTCAAATAGTTTCGGACTAAATCACCAAAGAGACTGAAATGAGTGTCTCAATGAGTGTTTGGGTGTGGACAAAAATTTAAATGCCTTTTCTGAAATTTTGATATGAATATTGGAATTTAGAAATAGTGGTTGGCACATTCTGCAACAACACCATTGACGAGTCGCTGTGTCAGTCCGCAATCAATGACAGTCGGTGTCTGGACGGTAGATGTCAGTGCAAGTTGGGTTTCTACGGGAAAGAAGCTGGGAAAACTTGCAACAACAGTAAGAATATGCTGAAAGACATAAAATACGATATATTTTACAATTTGAGGCATTTATGTCAATGGTATCTGAACATTGTTTTAGTTGATGTCATTGTTTCGTAAAGAGTTGTTGACATACAGTTTATAATCAAACGAAGTAAATGGAAGAAAGGTACTTTTTCGTACATGACAACACCTACAATGGTCTAATTACACAAACTTTTTAGTGATGATAATCATTTTCCTTATCTTAAGTACAAGTCGTTGGTCTAGAGTGCCAAAATGATACCGATTGTAGCAGAGTGAACAACACCGTTTGTGAGAACGACAAATGCTCTTGTCAACGTGGATACCACGCCAACGAGGGAGACCCTAGGTGCAAGGAGGGTATTTCATCTGACTAATATTGATTATTAATTTGATGATATTAATTTGTCTCCATATCTGTCAATAATCAATTTTGAAGGTACGGTTATAAACCAATAGGCTGGGAGTTGGACTAGATGTATCTTATAAACTGGAGAATCAGGTGCGATAAATACCTGGATTCCACCTAAAATTATAGTAATGTTTTGCAATGTTATTGTTTTTTTTTCATTTATTGAACTTAAGTGGCATTTTATTTTATTCACAGTGTTGCTTGGTTTCCAATGTCTGGTTGGCAATGCGGGCTTCTGTCCATCAGCTGTAAATCATAGCCACTGTGATTTTGAAACAGACACGTGCGTCTGTAAGAAAGGTTATTTCAATGAGACGTTGTATGAATGTTTAAAAGGTAAACAGCATTTGTTAGCTTTACTTGAGAAAGTAAACTTTAATGAAGATGTCCTATAACCAGTAGCATTTAAATATCTTGGGTATTATTAAGGTTATTTTTTAATTGCATATGGGGACATAGAAACGCACGATAGATAATTGGAAGCAGATTTTAAAATATAGAGATAGTGTAATTGTGCATTATTTTATCTTTTGTAATCAATGCATACTTCTACACAAGCTCGTAGCCAGGGGGGGGGGGGGTCGGGGGGTTTGAAAGAACCACCCTTTTTGCTGGGAAAAGGTCCACATTGGGTAAAATTTGATCTACGTACATGAAGTTTTTATGGAAAAAGGTCCACTTCTTCAGAAAAAGAACCCCCCTTTTGAGATTGCTGGCTACATGTAAGTTTCACAACACTGTATTTCCTGATATCCATATCTGTTATAGTGACCTTAGGAACACCCTGCAATGACAGTGCCAAGTGTAGTAATACTATCAGGAATAGCACGTGTGATGCCAATATTTGCCAGTGTCAGTCAGGATTCTACAACAGCAGCTTGGAGATGTGCGAGAAAGGTAGGGACCCATTCTACCTCAAGTTTTTGCAATATTCTCATTTTGAAAGATATTTGTTCAGATTTGCATTTTTGATTTGAATCTTTAATTTTCCTTTTGACGACACGCCACATTTATATGCCCTTGTAACATTGGGTTGGACCTCTTGATCAATTCCCATGATGTACGTATTATCAGTACAATATTTCACAAGTTGACTTCTAGGTTTTAAACATTTAAATAGGGTCTATTTTATTATGTTTAAATCACTGTTTTTACAATTTAAGCCGTGATAGGGTCACCTTGCTCTGTGAACGTTTCATGTAGAAGTTTGCCAAATACTCGTTTTAAGAGAGGAAGGTGTGAATGCGATGGAACGGCTTACCGCCACGATAGAAGTGACATCTGTAGTCAATATTCTCTTCCTCTCATAATTAACACCAACTTCAAGTTTTAACAGTGAATTATAAAATTGTTAAATACAATAAAAATTGTTTTTAACATTATGTAGGCCTATGCTTTTGTATTTATTAAGAAATCAAGAAAGACCTGGGTCAGCATTGCGATGGGGACGGAGAACAAGAATGTAGAACGCCAAACGCATCCTGCATGGCGGGCACCTGTAGTTGTCTGCTTGGTTTTTATAAACACAAAGCAAATGCAACGTCACCGTGGACTTGTTGTAAGATGAAATGCTTTTCCCAGTTTTCAACATATGATAATAATTTTGTTAAAATAATGGCATTGATAATATCTGTTATCAGCTTTATTATCGATCTTTTTCTTTTATGATGGATGACTATTCAAAATAACTTTCATTGATGTCATGTTATTATTTTTAACTCAGTGCCTAGATCTCTCGTCGGGCAGAACTGTACCTCTGAGCATGGCTTCGACGTATGCAACGACACCAATGCTGCCTGTAACGGTGGTACATGCACTTGTTACAATGGTTTTGCAATGAGGGGAGATATTTGCGGTGAGCACAAGTCGTTTTAAGAATACGCCATTCAGTAGGACAGTGTGTACATTTACGCTTCATAATTGACACTGCCAATGGTTTAATTTGCAACTTGATTTTTTCTTTGTTGCTGCTAAGTGGTTTCTAATTTTCAATTATTAACTCTACAGTTCCTAAAGTTGACTTCACCCAATGGTGCCTATCGACAGAAGAGTGTTTGGATATAGACGCTATTTGCATTCACAATACGTGCGATTGCAAGAACGGCACGTACTTGGTCAGCGGGCGATATTTGTACTGCAGTAAGTATGTGAACAGAGCTCTATTTTGTCAACACACTCAACTTTCTCAATGTTTATAGAGTGTGCATGAGTGTAGATTCGTACTAGCGAAACGAAACTTATTTTCTTATTATCAGAGGCATGCCATGTGTGTTGGACCTATATAAGAAAATGCAAGACGTTTCATAAGTCATAAATTTCTCAACGGCTTTGGAGAGAGTTTACTTTGAGGACAAAGAAAAACATTCAAATATCCATTAAATGGTTTTTTATTCTATACTCTACTTAAAGGTCTAACTAAGACTACCTTAATTGATATGGTTACTTATGCTCTGTTATCACCTCTAGGACCGCTAGTGAACCTCAACAATCCCTGCCCATCAAACAGACATGGTGTGTGCAAGGACCCCAATGCGGTGTGTAGCGGAGGAAGATGCATATGTAAACCTTCATATTATACTAAAGATGGTAACGTTTGTGGTAAGTTCCAAGTGGTGTCAGTTACAATCTTTCTAAGTCACATTTCACCTCCGTTTTTGGCATTCTTGCTTATTAGGATTGCAAGGACAAAGGGGGGGGGGGGTAATTTTCTTGTAATTTGATAGCTTTGGAAATATATAAGATAACGTAGAATTGGAGGGGTGTTCTACTATATATGTAAATTTGTTCCATGCCACCTTAGTTTTTTAAACATCTGTGAGTCACGTTTTAACAAGTCACATTGTTCTTATTGTGAAACACACAACAGTGATTTTGTGTTTTGATTCAATGTTCATACGTTCGCCTCTTTCTGTTTATCAACCCACTCAATTACAGTTCACTTACAATTTGCATTCTTAAATCAACTTTAAAATTTCAAAGCAGGGCTTATATTATTGTATTTTCTTTTTGTTGAAACAAATGTTATTGTTATATCAAGAAATTTATACATGCATTTTATTATTAATAAAATCTTAGCTGACTTGAAGTTTTCCGTCAATGTCATCACATATATTGTTCAATAGTTTATTTGTACAAACATAATCGTGGTGGTAGCAATTTTCCTTACCTAAACTGAAGTATGCGTCGTTGGTCTCGAGTGTCAAAATGGTACCTATTGTAGCAAAGCGACCAACATCATTTGTGAGAATAACAATTTGCCCTTGTCAACGTGGATACTACGCTAAAGAAGCAGAGCCAAGAAAGGTATTCCTCTGACTTATTGACCGATTCTGCCAATAATTGTAACGACAGAATTAGTTTTTCGCGACAGAGATTAAAAAAATAAGGAAATTTAGAAATGATTGAAAGTGAAAGTAAATGATTTTCCTACATGTTGAGAATCAGCTGTCAAAAATACCCGTCTCAATGAGTTTCGACGTAGAAATGGCTTAGTATTATGTTGCAATGTTATTCATTTCTGTTAATTTACTTTGGACTTTGCTTGAAATCAATATTTAATTTTATTCATAGTGCTACTGGATTCGCTGTGTGTGGTTAGTGGTTATGGGCTTCTCTCCAACACCGTAAACAATAGCCACTGTGATTCCAAAATAGAAACGTACGTTTTCAAGAGACGTTTTGACAGTTAGACGTTGGGTGGATGTTTAAAATGCGAATATTAATTTTAATTAGCGCTGGATACTCAATGAAAATATACTTCATATTGAAGAAGGTTTATGTGTAGTGTAACAATTAAAATGCGCCTAATATATTTTTATTCTGCTCTTCTCGAAGCACTGTTTATTTCCTGTCAACAATAGTATAACTTGCTAATATCAATATGTCATATATTATCTATTATATACCTCTATGCTTTTAGAGCCCCATTCCAAATACCATACCCAGGCTGGGTAACCAAAGCAATTTCGCCCGGGCAGTCCAAAACTTACCCTCGGCGGACAGGAAGCTTGCTTTCACGGTCATGCCATTCCGGTCGACCAGAGACAACTTGTGCCCTTGGAAATGAGGGATACATTGTCTTTAGAAAACAAATTTAAGTTCCCAGCCCTCTAAATCTTAAGAGTTCGACGAGGATTAGTGTGTTTAAGGCGGAATTCAAATGGGTAGCCAACAGCAGAATCCCGAACCATGTCAATCACACGGTTACTCTGGAAACTGCCTGTTCCCCATTTGCCAAAGGAAAAAAAAAAAAAAAATTGAAAATGACAAAAATTGCCCGCACAGAGCACTTACAATCGCAAATCTCTTGTAGAACCAGGGGTTTAGCAGCCACTGTGACCACCAAGATCTTTTATATATGGAGAATCAGTGGGTAGGTAGTACAAGTTGTGGTGGACCCTTTAATAGATGGGGTTAGAGGGACCATGATGGTCATTCCATCCAACGCAACTCAAAACACTCGTCTCGCACCACAGCTGGACTTATTCACTTCTGTGTTAACTGACCTTTGTAGCAAGTTTATAAGACTATATTTTGTAAAATTTAGTTTTAAATTTCATTCGTACATCATAAACAATCATCAAGATAAACATATTTTTTTAATCATTTTGATAGAGTTCGTTACATGTGGTTTTTCGGTATGACACTTTATTGAAGCTATTCATCACGTGTCGGTAATTACAGGTGCATACTGACAGCCCATAAATGCTCTAAAATCCACACTGCTCTCGTCGCCGACTAACCCCATCCCCAGTTTGTAAAAGCCACAAAGTGTAGCTCAAACGGCGTAAAATGTAGGCTTGTGGCAAAACGTTGAGCCGACAGCGATTGCCGAGTGCGACCGTGGCGAGCACTGCCGACGGCGGCAACCACCGCTCGTTTTCTGGGTAAATATCATTGACACAAACAAAAATAAATTGATAACGATATGGGGACGTTTTTTCAAACACGTTCAGATGTTATCTTGATAATGATAATGATGCAAATTTTGAAATCCCTTTTGTAGGCCTAAGTTTTCCCCTAAAATTATCAAAAATGTATTATTTGTTAATTTCAACAAAATTTACATACGTTAAAAACATGCTGGCAACGTTTCTCGTATCAAACGTTGGAAGTGTTGGAATAACGTTCTGTTAACGTTTGCTAATGGTCTTATCAATATATAACCCTTTGGTAACGTTATCAAAACGTTTTTTGTTGGCTAGGAGCATTGTTTATGATGAATCAGGGTCTGTTCATACACAGGCCTGAAAAAATGCTTACACCTTATCTTACGGGTCGACCAAATACAATCGCGCAGGGTTATCGTTAAAAATTGATTGAAGATGAACCTAATCAATATTACTCTGGAAGAAGCCCCATGAAACGGGCATGAGTGTTGTGTTCGTCCTCGTTAAGAAATAATTCAATACGTCCTTACACGAACCCGACACTGCTTATCATACCATGGGCAACTGTATCAAGCACTTTGAAGACATCCGCTGACTTTTCTGTTGATATTCCATTATCGTGAAATAATTCATTTCTCTCTTTTGGGGAGATGAAAAAAAAAAAAAACTGAACGGCCTACGGAGAATGCTGTTTTGGTACAGGCATTCATAATTGGTTGGTAAAGTTTTAAATTTTTTTCACGCTTTTCATGACATGCAAAGTGTTCAAAATGAATGTGTCAGGTATATAGTTATTTCATTCTTCCATTTATTTAACATCTTGGGGAGCTCACATAATTGATTAATTTATGGACAATATGATTTTCAGGTCATATAATACACCATCAATCATGACTTGATCCTGTCATCAGACATTATCGTTTGAGGTCAACCCTACCGTTATTTGTCTTTTTGTGAGGACCTGCCTGTGTCTAAGAGTTATCAAATTTGTTATGTGCACCGTGGCTGGCTCACATGTTAGCAAACACAAGAACAGATAGTTGATCATCATATAGAAGTTATAGTGTGTGTGTGTGTGTGTGTGTGTGTGTGTGTGTGAGAGAGAGAGAGAGAGAGAGAGAGAGAGAGAGAGAGGTGGGTAATTAGCTTCATAGACATAAAGAGACGTGTTCAGTTCCAGGTCTAAAACGATATTATAGCACAAAGACTACAAATTCATTCCAAGTGTCTACAGTCTGTTTTTAATGTACGGTTCAATTACCATCTCGAACAAACTACTGTAATGTAAGACCAGAGGCCCAGAATTCTCTTTCAATATCATATGCAGTTTTGAGTAAGTATTTTGAAATCAATACCACACACCCATTACAACTTCTTAACCCTGTGATAGCGCTGCGTTATTTTTTGTTTGCAGTAATTTCACTTGAAATCCACATAATCATCGTATGTATCCGAGCTTACATGATCTGGGAAGGTGATCGTTACAAGCCCTAAGTACTGAAAGGAATAATCACACATCAACTTAAGCCCGTATTGAATATCGTGAGTGTCCTCACTGTTCTGAAATTAATATTGAAAATGAGAGTATTTTTTATTAGAATGTCAATAACATAGTATAGATTAACAATACTGATGATACCATTTGAAAGCTTTAAGAAGCGAAATAGAGACTTAACCGGTACTAACAACAGTCGTATTGAACTTCATTACCTCTCAGTCCTCACGTCATATTTATGTGCATTTTAAATCTATTTATATGTAAAATAGGTAGTGTAGAGAGCCTGAAAATGTGTATGTTTTCAGTTTAGTGCTCAATAAAGAATAATGGTGCACATGTTAAAGTATGGGAATCAACTACTTTGACTCCATTCCCATACCTAGATCTATCTAGCAGAATCGACCCATCTCCGAGGGGTTTCTCGCTAAATTTTTTTTAGCTTAAGAGGCTTAGATGTCTGCTACGCCTACTGAAGCTGTTAAACGACAATTAATCCTAACAGCTTCAGTAGGCGTGTCAGTCATCAGAGCCGCTTAAGTCAATTTAGCAAGAAACCCCTCGGAGATGTGTCGATCCCGCTAGATAGCTCTAGGTATGGGAATTGGGTTTTGTAAAAACATATTTTTGATTCCTTGAATCATACGCTTGCTATCTAAATATATGATGATGCTTCAAATAGCCTTATAGCTATTAAATGCCGATTTCGGTCTCACTGAAGGAGTTATGATCGAGTAGGCCCCCTACATCCTTCAAGATTTAAACCCCTTTTGCCTCCCCTCTCCCGTGATAAAGAAGCACTTTTTAAAGCGCACGTAGTCCAAGCTATCTTATCTGCTAAGTCTCTGCTTTGCCATCACATACTGTCAAAGAACACAAGAGAACTTACTCTATCAGCCACTTGACTATATAATTATTAACAAGTGTTTTTTCGACAGGAATTAAGGTAAGTGACATAACACGGCTGTAGATCGAAGCTTTTTGAATTTTCACAATTAACTGTTTCTCATTCATCCTTGCTGTATGAAAGTTGAAGATTAGGTTGATAGTTCTGTCATAGTTATCGATGGCAGCTAAACTGCATACTGATTATAATACACGTCCACTTCAATTACTCGTAAGTAGCTAGCCGTAGATACGACCTCCATCGCAGTGGCTGTTGTAAGAGCTAAGTACATAATCGGCAGATTTAGTAGCATAAATATATGTAGTTGAATACAGAGATAGATTTATTCAAATAACGATAATTAAAAGAGCTTATTTAATAAGTCATACTTTTGTAAAGTGGGCAGTTCTTTCCAAGCTGACTGGGGTTAGAGGGACGGTAAGCTTTAAAGGTGGACATTATTTACCGCACCAGAAGTAAAATGTTAATTATGATTCTAACTCTAACGCTCTCAAAAAGTCTGAAAATGTAGGGAGAAAAAAACTGCTACTCTAGAATAAGAGGAAGTATTTATATTTATGTATTAACAATGCGAAACTCCGAAGTCAAATTTATTTCTTCTAGTGGCATTCTATAGAGGGGTCTTCTGATGGTCGATGAGGAAGAAATACAGATACATGCATTTATCATTGTCTCGTTTCCTTGGTTTAATTTCATTCCTGTTTCTGTTTGTAAAATTTTCACCACTTGTTACTTCCCCATGTGTCTGTCACCAGGATAAGGGGTCATATCGTGTATAGCATGCTGTATTACTATCTATTACCTCGTTTAATCTCATGTGCTATAACGGTAGTCTTGAATGAGATAATAAGTCTCCATTTGTATATACATGTACGTCTTGAAATTCTGTTTTCCATGTTTGTTTAAATATCATTTCACACAAAGAATGGCAGATTTTGGGGCATATTCTACAAATTATGTACTCTACTTATATTGTAAACATTACAGTCAGCTTCAGCCAGTTCTGGGAACTGTGCTCGTTATCAATTCCTGTAACTTGATACATGTAATTGGGGTCCTAGGGCAACAAGAAGGTGATAAACTATTTGAATTGGTATTAGCTTAAAAGGTGTCAGTCATACAGATTGGTTTTTCTATGGTTAAGTTTCTGAGACGCAGTTGGGTTGCTTTCGGCGAGTAAAATAAAAAAAAAACTCAATTATATTCGTAAATGATATAATCATTGATAAATTGAGTTAGAGATCTGACCCATACCGTGTCATGTTTAGGCCTTGGTTATATTAGCCATGCGATCTCCGTGCAGTGGACGGAATCTGCCCGTAAATCCCTCTACGTGCGGCGTCTGTGCGGTGGTGGGCGGTGACCGTAAAAGAGCATACCTACGGTGCCTACGTTGCCTCGTCAATTTTCTAGCTAAATTTTTTGACAAATTAAAAAAATTGAATTAGAATATCGTAGGTGGCATTGCACAGTTCCCTTTCTCAACTTGTTCGGTGGACTTGAGGTGATCGTGACAATAGATGAACCTGTTGTTGTCTTCTGTATTGGTTTTAGCATATATAACAACAGTGAAAATGTTAAGTGTGATTTACTTGCATGAATGTTAAGTTGTGCGTTGCCTTACTCTGACCACATGGGTGCTAAAAGCGTTAGGGCCTGCACCGACAACATATCAATCTTCAAGGAATCCGCACAGTAGGGATACAGCGACTGAAAAGACTCCGACAAACTATTTTTCCGTACCTGACCCCAAGGTCTCGACGGATATAAACATGTATCACGGCACCCGAATATAATGTTAACTTAATCGCTGCAGCCTGTAGCCACTTACGATATCAAAAAGATCAAATGGAAAATCGCGTGCAGTTTCATCGTACGGCGACCTTGGCAAATGGCAATAGAGGCTTTAGATATGAGATTTAAAAGTTTACCTATAGGTAGCATCAATACACAAAATAACATTTTATAGTTACCCAATGTCCTTATCAGATGTCAACGTCCTATATGGCAAATATTTACTTAAAAGCCTTGTACTTAGATTGTCACAAGACCGTGAAAAAAAGACAAGCCCCTAATGTGTTCTTAAATGCTTAAGCAATTTGATGACTTCAATAATTTACAGTAGATTTTGAAAAGGATTTCTTTTGTATGAAAACCAATAACAAGGTGTAACTCTTGTGTATAATTGTCATTAATCGTGCTGTCATTGGTCAGTATTTTTAGATAGCAAGAGTGAACCATATGCATATGTAATTTTATTGCAGACCCTACAGGATTCGCTTTGGCTCATGTTGCCATGGATGCGATCAAGTTTATATCATTCGTCTTCCTAATCAGTGTGACCTTTCAACGCGTGAAGAGCGAAGGTTTGTTGCCTTTTGTATAAATTCCTATTTCCTTTCGTTTTTAAAATATATGAGAGAATGGCAAAGAATAGAGGCTTCGTGTTTTACTCGTCTTCAAATGTAAGGTTGGAAATATGCACTGGTCAACTTTCTCAGTCTGTTTCCGTTTATTACCGTTTTATCTCTGCTAGGATCATCGAAGCGCTAAGGCCTAAGGTTATTAATTCAATAATATTATTATCAACCACACGGTGTTTATTTTATCATTTTACTACATTAATTTTATTTTTGGCATGCCATTTTTTCATTTGGATCCATTATATTGGTCAACACATTTTCTGTTCAAGGTGAAGGTGTAATAACGGGCGTGGAACGGTTGGGTTGTAGGACGGAACTTGACTGCAACATCACCAACGGCGTTTGTTTAGAAGGACTTTGCAGGTGTGATAGAGGCTACTATGCACCATATGATGCACGAGTTTGTGAAAAAGGTAACAAATAGCAAATCCAAGACAATGTAATTTTTTTCAAATAAGCACAAAAAAATTAAATATGAATAAGTATTTGAATAATTTATGAAAGAAAGTGTTTACATTCTCATAATTTTGCTAATACTCTGGCATAGCCATTGTCCCATGTTTCAAAGCGTGACTTTGTTGTTGTAATTGAATTAATAAAACATATTTGGGATCTCGTGATGTATATATTATTTCAGAACAAGTGGTGGGCACGTTTTGTCAAAGTGACACTGACTGTGTGAACGGCACCGCTCAATGGGCGTGTATTGGATACAGGTGCCGGTGTGCAAATGAAGGATTTTATGCTACGGAGGGAATGGACACTCCCTGTAAGAATAGTAAGTGTATCTTGTGAAGACAATTTTCTAGCACTGGATTCAAGATTTGTTATTTGAAAATTTTGATTTGTTATGTATAAAATATTTTCTTTCATGTTCTTTTTATCCAATTACGTGTAAAATTTACTTTTCCGAGATTATTAAAATGTTCCTTATCTTCGAAAAAGAAACTGGTGATTGACGATTATCAATGCTATAAACACATTTGTTGGAAACTCAGGATGAAATTGATAACTAGATAGTATATGTTTTTTTAGTTCACATTAAATCATCATTTATAGAATTACATTTCTAGCTCGTCCGAAAGTCGGTATGACTTGCAGCATTGACGGGTTCTGTCAAGAAAAGTTACAAACAGAACACAGTCGCTGTCAAAAAGCCGAAAGAGAGTCTCAAGGTGTCTGCAGATGTAAAGCACCCTATCATGGAAGCTATGGAGAAAGAAAATGTATTATCAGTAAGTAACCACACTATACAGGCTTGGTCAAAACGGTTGTTCCACCTCCAATTCCATGTGCTTGATTTTTTCCTCGCACCATGATTTGTGTGAAATATGTTATGTGGAATAAAAAGCACTGTTTAAAGTGATGTACATCTGTAAGGCGATCATTTATAAACAAACAAACAAACAAACAATCAAAAACACTTATGGAATTGGTAGTGGGACAACAATTTAACCAAGGTCTATACTTATGTATGCATGATGAATTTGAAATGTCATCGGAATGTTTTTTATCTAATGTATGAGTAATGTTTGATATTTAGCATATTGGAGTATAATATATTTATTCACCACCTCTGTTTAATTCTGGTAGCTTTCATGCAACGTTTTGACAAGATGATGAAGTAGTTTTTAACATACACTCTAATATATTGTAGAAAACGGGATAGGGATGGTGGGGTGCTTTGGAAGTGATCAGTGCAACCGGTTCAACACACATCCAGTGGAACTAGTATGTGAAAGAGCCAGTCAGTGGGAATTAGGCACCTGTGTTTGTCCACATGGAACCTATGGGCCACCTGGTGCTTACAATTGCAAAAATGGCAAGTTAACCGACTTTACAACTATTAAAATCCTTTTTGTTGAACGTACGTCAAATAGTTTCGGACTTATATCACCAAAAAGACTTAAATGAGTGTCTCAATGAGTGTCTGAGTTTGGACAAAAATTCAAATGTCATTTCTGAAAATTTAATATGAATATTGGAATATTGGAATTTAGAAATAGTGGTTGGCACATTCTGCAACAACACCATTGATGAGTCCCTGTGTAAGTCTGCAATCACTGACAGCCACTGTCTGGACGGTAGATGTCAGTGCAAGTTCGGTTTCTACGGGAAAGAAGGAGGGAAAACCTGCACCAACAGTAAGAATATCTTGACAGCCGTAAGATACGATATATTTTACATTTTGGGGCATTTATCTCAGCGGTATTTTCACATTGTTTTAATTAATGTCATTGTTTCGTAAAGAGTTGTTGACGTACAGTTTTTAAACAAACAAGTAAACGGAATAAGGTTACTTTTTTCATACATTACATCACCTACAATGGTCTACTTGCACAAACTTTTCAGTGATGGCGGGGATGTGAGCTTCTCTCACATCTTATGGCCTTTTATTTTTATTTGTGCCAACTTTTTGCTCCTAAAGCTGTTGTTATTACTTATAATTTTCTTAATTAATTTGGTTATACTTATTAACATACTTAATTAATTTTATATTATGGCACTTATATAGTTGGGGAGATGTTATATTATCTCCCCAGTTTTGTAACTACGTATTTTATTAGTTTCGTCATTAATAAATGACAATTATCAGTCATATGGACTTATCTTATTTACTTTGGAGCAAAAACAGAGCTTCGTTGTGCTTGTTAACATTTGGCTACATAAATCATTTTCCTTAATTAAAGCTCAAGTCGTAGGTCTCGAGTGCCAAAATGATACCGACTGTAGCGGAGTGAACAACGCCATTTGTGAGAAATACAAATGCTCTTGTATACGTGGATACTACGCTAAAGAAGGGGACGCTGTATGCAAAAAGGGTATTTCATCTAACTAAAATATTTATTTGTCTCCATATCTGCCAATAAGCAGTGGACTTTAATTTGAATATACAGAGTTAAACCAATAGGCTGGGAGTTAGACTCGATATTTATTATAAACTGAAGTGTTTTGTTGACTTCCAAAACGTTGAGAATCAGGTGCGATTAATACCTGGATTCCATGTAAAAATTGTAAGTTATGGTCTGCAGTTTTATTGATTTTTTTCATTTATTGGACTTTGGTATGAATGTGGTATTTTATTTCATTAACAGTGTTGCTTGGTTCTCCGTGTGTGGTTGGCAATGTGGTCTTCTGTCAAACAGCTGTATATCAAAGCCACTGTGATTTTGAAACAGACACGTGCGTCTGTAAGAAAGGTTATTTCAATGAGACGTTGTATGAATGTTTAAAAGGTAAACAGCCTTTGTTAACTTTACTTAAGAAAGTTAACTTTAATGAAGATGTCCTGTGACCAGTAGCACTAAATATCATGGGTATTATTAAGATTTTTTCTGGGGACATAAAGACGCAAGATAGTTAATTGGAAGCAGATTTTAAAATATAGAGATAGTGTAATTGTGCATTATTTTATCTGTTGAAACCAATGCAACCTTCTACGTTTCACAACACTATTTCCTGATATCCATTTTTGTTATTCACCAATAGTGACCTTAGGATCACCCTGCAATGACAGTGCCAAGTGCAGTAATACTATCATGAATAGCACGTGTGAAGCCAATGTTTGCCAGTGTCAGTCTGGATTCTACAACAGCAGCTTGGAGATGTGTGAGGAAGGTAAGCGTAATGAAGATCTACATAGCTTTACAGTGTCTCTGTATTCACTTGCAAAAATAGAAGCTAGATTTCTTATTCTACTTGTGACGACACACTATATGAAATTAATTGCTTTGGGTTTCTGATCTAAGAAATGTTCCCCAGGTAGATTGGGAATAAAGTAAGGTTTTTCAAGGGATGGATTTAAGGTCTTAAGCATTTTTGATAGAAATTAATATGTTAACGTGTTAACTGAAAAACTTAGTAGAGTATTAATTTTCTTAATTTCAGTCGTGTTAGGGTCACCTTGCTCTGCTGACGGTTCATGTACTAGTGTACCACATTCGGAGTATTTGAGAGGAAGATGTGAATGTGATACGACAGCTTACCGCACTGAAACAGGCACCTGTAGTGAGTAATTTCTCTCTTACTCTCTTGCATAAAAAAGCATCAACTTCAGGTTACAGGAACAGGAACGAGAAATACAATATTGAATGATACATACATTGTTACATTTAACAAAACATTTGGTTTTGTTTTATTTAGAGATCAAGAAGGACCTGGGACAACATTGCCATGGAGATGGAGAACAAGAATGTAGAACGCCGAACGCATCCTGCATGGCGGGCACCTGTAGTTGTCTGCTTGGTTTCTATAAACACAAACCAAATGCAACGTCACCGTGGACTTGTTGTAAGATGAAATGCTATCCGCTTTCTTCACGAATATTCAAGTATCAACAATTTGGTCAAATCAATGTATCTTTAGTCTATATTGTCAACTTCAGCATACATCTTTAAGATGCTTTTCTTTTCTGGTAGATGACAGTTGAAGAAATAACATTTTTTTCATTGATGCCATGATGTCATTTTCAATTCAGTGCCCAAATCCCTTGTCGGACAGAACTGCACTTCTGAACACGGCTATGACGTATGCAACGACACCAATGCTGCCTGTAACGGTGGTGTATGTAGTTGTAACACAGGGTTTGCAAGGAGGGAGGATATTTGCGGTGAGAAAAAGTCATTCACTAAGTCAGCGTGTATGTCTTAGTAATTTACGAGGTACATTTGTGACTTGTTTTCGTCCTTCTCGTTGTTGAATTGTGTAAAATTTCTAATGATTGATTTTGCAGTTTCTAAGGTTGACTTCAACCAGTCTTGTGAAACGACAGAAGATTGTTTAGATATAGACGCTGTATGCATTAACAGCACGTGCGATTGCAAGAACGGCACGTACTTGGTCAGCGGTCTACATTTGTACTGCAGTAAGTTTATGTATAAAGTCCTTTTTGTTAACTAAGTAACTTTTTAATGATATGTGCATTAGTGTATGTTTTAAATTAGACATTTAAATTATAAATGTAGTTGTTATAATCAGGCTAAAACATCCCCATGCCATCTGCATACAGACATTCCCCCTTCAGAATGTGGTCAAAAGCGTCTTTAACCCAGCAATGAGTGTTGAAGCTACACGATCTGATGAGCTTTCCTGGAAATGAAAAGAGTATTCCTATTTCAAGAACATTTAGAAAGTAATTATCTGCATATTTGTTTTACAGTTCTGATTTTTATCCACTCCAGTAATAATGGAGATGGAAACTGGATTTTTTTGCGTGATGCTAAAGGCAGATATTCAAAACCCCAGAAACGGGTTATAAATCTTAATTTTCTCAGCGTTTTTTTATAGAATATACGCTAGGGATTCGAGTTGGACGCCTTTTAATATATAACAGTATAACTTATAGTGATACTGCTTTAATTGATATGATTATTGATGTTTTATTATCTCTTGAAGGGCCGCTTGTGAATCTCAACAAACCGTGCCCATCAAACAGACTTGGTGTGTGCAAAGACACAAATGCGGTGTGTATCGAGGGGCGATGCAAATGCCAACCTTCATTTTACGCAAAAGATGGTAACATATGTGGTAAGTTGCAAATGGTGGCAATATTTGTTTTCTCTGATTATATTTTTCTTTATTACATCTAAAGGGACAAAAGGTGTGTGAAATATTGTATGCATGATGTTATGCGATAATCTGAATGCCCTATGATGTTTTTGGATATATTTTGATAACACAAACTTTGAAAGTGAAGTGCTGTGGCAATGCATAGTGCAATGCATTGTGCGAATGTAAGTTTGGTTTTATATCACCTTTTTATATAGAGCATATGTCAGATTCTTGGAAACTTATCACATCAAAAATGAGGCCATTATATATTTACTGCAGATGGATTGGTAAGTACTATTGCAATATTGTGAATTTTTTGAGGAAAATATGTAAAACATAAAACAAACAAAATAAATAAAATATATAAAAACAGAAAAAAATAAGTAGTTCTACTACTACGAACATTTTTTCAGTATCTAAGAAGCCCTTGGGTGCCACCTGTAAGAACACATTGGAATGTAAAATACAACACAGCGTATGTAATACGTCTAACATATGTGCGTGTGACCGTTCTTTCGTCGAAGACGAGGGCATCTGTGGTAAGAAAAAAACGTCTACTATAGTTACACGTCTATTATCAAAATCATTGGCTCAATTGTAGTAGCTGTGACACAAAGAGATAATCGAGTTTAAGAAATCAGCTATTCCATCTCAATATCTGTTTTAATAAAAGCAAACATTTTATATCTATAAAAGCTTGTATTTCATAATAATTCATATGAGTTTAATTTGCCATCAGTGTCGTCTGGAAAGCAAGCAGCACTGGGCGAGGCCTGTACAAGGATAGTTACATGTAACACGACTAATGCGACGTGTAACGACGATACCAAACGGTGCGAATGCGTGAACGGATATTTCCAGCAACAAAATAAATGCGGTAAGCATGCATTTTTTTCACACTAAGTGTATGCATTTACTAAGTAAATGCTTTTTTCATTCATACAAAAGACTATAACTTTATGCAGTGTTTTCCCACGTACCACAAAGTGTAATTCACAAAAGAAAGGGCGATGAATGATATAATACGTTCGAACATGCGTTACAGTCAAAGCATTTTTGACCATTTTGAGTGGCAGTGAATAAGAGTCTGCAGTTCCTACAATGCAGTTTAACAGCGTTGAAATATCTGAATAATACACTTGCTCGTTCGGTAAGGTACTTATATAAATTATATTTCAGTTGAGAAGAAACAGATTCGGGAAAACTGTACCGATGATAACCAATGTAAAGACCAGAATTCTTTCTGCCTTGGCACTTGTCGATGTAATAAATATTATTTTTTCAACATCAGTAGCAGGCATTGTGGTAAGTCGTTTCTGCGTTTATATTTTATGGTTGTATTTAATTAATACTTTAACATTTTCATTTTGCTAAATAATATTCTGGAGAATATTACAACAACCAGAAAATAAAGGGCAGGTTAATCTCTCGTTACATCTTTAGAACAGAAGAAAGGGTTGGAAATGTTTTGCAATGCGACGTTCTCACAACCTGAGCAGCAGTGTCGTCCAAATGGATCGGTGTGCCACAACAATAAATGTCAATGTGATACAGAGAAATACTTTCCCGATGCCAGTGGATGTGGTGAGTAGAAATCTTATTCCATGCAGTGTTAAATGAGTCGTCAGTTTGGGGGGGGGGTGGGTGGGTGGGTGTAGGGGGAATATCTAGTACTGTAGATGATATATATATATATATATATATATATATATATATATATATATATATATATATAATAGTGCATGTACTTGTATGTAATAAATGCAAAAACGTATACGGCATTCGTAAAAATATTATAAGTGTGCCGGTATGTGTACCGATGATGAGATTTTTTTTATCTTATGATTTAGGACTTATTTATTCTCACTACTACAATGATTGAAAAGAGCATTTTGCATATGTATTATCACGGATCCACCCAAAAGGGCAACCTACAGTAATCGTTACCGTTTACCTCTGAATTAATAGACTGTAATAATTTAACCTTTGAGGGGATATTCTTTACATTGTTCCACAGAGGCAAAGATAGAACTTGGGAAAACATGCGACTTTACAAAAGGAAGTAATCGATGTAAACTCAACTCCACTGTGTGTGATGAAGAGACAGGGAAGTGCCAGTGTGACGGTGGTCATTACCAATATGGCACACACATGTGTGGTAAGAAACGACCTTAGATAAATTTAGATGAAACATTTAAAAAACTTGTATATTTTATATTGCGTTGAATGTGCTTACAGATGGAAAAATCTATAAACCTATTACATTTAAACCGTGCAGTAAAAGTATTACTCATTTTAACTTTTACCATTATACATTTTTATTAAGTTGAGTGAAAATGCTTTGATGTGAAAACGGCTATGAGCTGCAGTATAATTACAGAACCGAAACAACAAATCAACGGTACCTGTCGGAACGCGAGCCACTGTATTGATCCGAATGCAATCTGTGTACACTCGCGATGCGCTTGTGAGGAACAATATTTTTATGACGAAACTACAGGAAAGTGCGGTACGTAAGCGCTGTTCTTAGCCTATTCCTCACTAGCCCAATCTCTCTCTTTCTGGGTGGGATATTTTATATACGTATGAGTGTGTGTGCGTGTGTGTGTGTGACTGTGAGTGATACAGCGTGTCTTTATCGTTATTTGCTTAAAAATATTTCTTCATAAAAAATGATAGTAATAATAATTATCATTTTTAGACTTAAATAAACTTCTTGGCTCATCCTGCACCAAGGACATTGCGTGTAAGACTCCCAATGCGACATGTAAAAATGGGAAATGCACCTGCAAAGCAGGCTTGATGCCTATAGTATCTGGAGTTTGTGGTAAGCCTTTTACTTGGATTTTGAATTAAGTAGACGTATCTTTTTTTGTATAAAATGTTATAGCTATCAGTTTCCATTTCCGTATATTTATTTACAATATTTGAATTTATGAATCAAATCTTGTAATTTTTTTCAAATGGATTGGTTTGTATTGTCGTAGTGATTAACGATTTACAGAAATCCAGTTTTACACAAATGCCATCATAATCACCAAATTGCATTTGACAGACTTTTTGCCAAAATTATTTTCGAAAGAAAACTATGGCCCATGTTCCTGACTTCGATTTCTGCTGCTGGCAGTGTTTCTACATCTGTTTCGTAGTGAATGAAGACCCGTGTAAGGTACCACCCACGTGCGCTAATGGAGCCACTTGCGTGGCGGTGGGCGAGCGAGATCGCCGTTGTCAATGTAAACTAGGATTTAAGGGAGAAACATGTGACATAGGTGGATCATTTTATCACTCTTTCTCAAGTCAATTAAGGAAAAATGAAATCCAGATTATCTTTTAAGTTCTTTTCAGTTTAAAAAATCTGCAAATACATTTTGGCTCAAATGAATTTTGATTTAAAGTTTCTTGGAAGATTGCACGTTTATTTATTCTAGTAATGGCTTACTGAGAGAACATGAAGTTGTCAGTGTTAAGTTAACCCCACGTTCAGTATCAATGACCTTTTTTAATCCAGAGGTACCAGATCCATGTATACGTCAGCCATGTAAAAACGCTGGAACATGTGTGAGGACCTCTAACTATAACTACACGTGCTCGTGTACGGAAGACTTCGCTGGGAGACACTGCGAAGATGGTAGCTGTATTTGGGGTTTTATATGCTTTCTTCCTTTTTATATAGAGAGATGATATAAGCATACATTTGGAATTGAAAATTTACTCAAATTTGGGCAATTTTCTCTTGTTTATATTAAAGATGAAAGAAAAAATGGCTCATTATGGAAAAAAATATGCAACGGTATTGTGCTGTATTTTTGCCTTAGGGGCATAAAGGGGTAAGCATTAAATAGTGTATCTGCAAATGCATGTATGTTGTAAAAAGAGAAGAAGTACAAAATACACCTGTTGCATTTCTCTGCAGAGATGTACTACGTTGAGATAAATGCAATTGCTTGATGATTTTCCACTAAATAATTTTCAGGGGTAAGTATATTTCAAAACTCACTCAGCATCGACACAACAGCAATGAAATGGAAGGCCGAATATGAAAACACGTCTTCCCAGGCCTTCAAAGATGTGGCTGATACTATATGCGGCGCAGTAAGTACAATTTAGAGGTTCCAGATCAAAATGGGAATCTAAAGCTCTATGTATGTTTTCTTTATTAGTGAGCATAAATGATTCTGTGATATTGCTGGCCGCTTGTGCATTTTTAACTAAATAAACCAAAGAAACTGCATCAATTCGAGTATTGGATCGTACTTAAAGTTTCAGTACATCCGAATGACTGTTATCATGTACGTAAAAAGTAGGACTGTTTCTGTCACTCTATAAGTAATATATATANTAAATAATTTTCAGGGGTAAGTATATTTCAAAACTCACTCAGCATCGACACAACAGCAATGAAATGGAAGGCCGAATATGAAAACACGTCTTCCCAGGCCTTCAAAGATGTGGCTGATACTATATGCGGCGCAGTAAGTACAATTTAGAGGTTCCAGATCAAAATGGGAATCTAAAGCTCTATGTATGTTTTCTTTATTAGTGAGCATAAATGATTCTGTGATATTGCTGGCCGCTTGTGCATTTTTAACTAAATAAACCAAAGAAACTGCATCAATTCGAGTATTGGATCGTACTTAAAGTTTCAGTACATCCGAATGACTGTTATCATGTACGTAAAAAGTAGGACTGTTTCTGTCACTCTATAAGTAATAATATATATAATAATAATTATATATATATATATATATATATATATATATATATATAATCGAAAACCCTAAGTTGTTCAGTAGGCTTTACGACAACTTGAATGAAAAATAAAAAAGGCTAGTAAAAGAAAAAAAAATATATAAAAAACAGATGTAGAAATTTAAAATGGAACTTCATCACTAGGTGGGCAAGGTGTACAAGAAAGGCGATCTACGAGATACCTATGACAGATGTGAAGTTATCAAATTGTCCAAGGGCAGCATAAAGGGCGACTATAAAGTATACTTCAAAACAAACGCGGGTGCTATTGTAACGGAAAATGCAGTGACAACAGCCTTCAACCAAACGATTGTGAAAGAATCTCTTAGTGAATCTTTGCACGTTCATGCGTCTGACTTGGTTTTAGTAGAGGGTGATTTTAAAGGTAGTTTTAAAAATAAAGTTACCGATTTTACTATCCATAAATGCACACAAACGCAAACGTATAGAAACATGAACGTAAGTATTGTATATCGCACAATTGAGCGTTCTCTGCATTTTATTCCTGAAATATATTAAGACAATTAAATGTTTTGTTTCGTTATATAATTTATTAGGTATTATATACACGAATTTTCATGTGCATGTATACCTGGCATAAGGATCAATACATTCGCGCATTCAATTCAGCGTTCGACGTCTGTGCTAATGGTAAACACAGTTGCTCTCCATATGCTGACTGCAAGCATCAAGCGACTTATGGAACGTACACCTGTCACTGCAGAGAGGGGTTTGAAGATGACAGTGTTGAACAAAAGGGACGTATTTGTACAGGTATGTGGTCATTTTCTTTGATATCTCATTATTGTATCGTATTATTTTACCCCAGATGGTATTCATCTGCACGTTTGTATTGCTTTATGTTTCAAGTATTTTCACTAAAATGCTTAAGTTTCCTGAAGCACGGTGGCGCACTGACTCACGGAAATGAGCTTTTTTACGTAAAGTGTAACTAAAACGTTGAGATTTATACATGATTCTGGTCAATATAGAAGCTTATGTTTTATTCGTATTTCTGTTTAGGATTATGCCCAGTCTGTATGAACGGAGGAATTTGTCAGAGAGTCGTAGGGAACCTATCGTCTCGCAGGTGAGACACAAAACGACACGTACGTCAATGAATAATTGGTATATCTGACACAAAAACAAAGCACCGCTTTGTCTTTAGTTTTAATTTGGAGAAGGGGGATATTACTGTTCCATAATGCGCACGCCCTGTTTAGTTGCATGGCAGATCTAGGACTATTTTAATGCAAAGCCCCCCCCCCCCCCCCCGGTTGGCGTGGGGTTCGAAAATGTTTGGTATTTTAGAAGGCGAACGGTATCTTAGAAGGTTAGTACTGTAAATCAGCTAGTCATAATTCTTATTCCAAGAGGGGAATATTAATGTGATTTTTTTCAGATCAGAACGGGGGTCAGGTTTTACAAAAATAAGATTTTGGCTGAGTTGCCATTTTTAATTTTTTGTTAAGTGTAAATTAAACTACTGGTATAATTATTGCTTTGTCTGTTTTAACTAAATGCATTTTAAAGTCTATGTAAAGAGGCTAGTATATCGCTGTTCATCAGACATGGTTAAATTTTCTGCAGAAACATAAATCAAGGATTTATTGGCATACCGTTCTATAGTTAGAAAAGAAACAGAATATTTTCTAATCTGATTTATTTGGATTTCTCCCACAGGTGCATAGATGATTTCACAGGCCCAAACTGCAATGGACCACAAGGTAAGGACGTGGGTGATATCACTTCTTCTTGCGATTTTAAAAAGAATTACACAAATGGTGGATTATGGGTTGATTGACAGTATTTCAAACTTACTCAATATCACAGCTATTCAAAAACCACCCTCGGGATATATATATATATATATATATATATATATATATATATATATATATATATATAATCCTTGTACTCTCTATATAAATTATCGTTCAGGCACTCAATGAGCAGATGTTTTACCTTACCTTTATTTTGAAGATGTTTGTTTCAGGCTTATTTGTATTATGTCTCTGATTTTCAAGCTCTGAAAGGATGGCGTCTTGCTTCAATTTCGGTCGGCGGTTCGGTGGGGGCTGTTCTTGTTGTAATCGTTGCGGTATTCGCCGGTCTCACTTACAAAACTAGACGTAGTCTTCACAAGTATAAGGAGACCCTGCTTCACTCTAAGTCAGAGACAAACCTAGAGACCCCCGACGAGTCCCCGTCCAGTAGCCATGGGATGGTGAGGGAAACGCTTCCTAGCACACACGGAGAACAAATCTATCATGGTAGAGCAGGCGAACATGAAGACCCGGAGGCACGGATGGCGGTGATACAGAGAGCCGTTGATGCAGCACCAGATATCGTAAGAGAGAGAAGAAAGAATGGCTGTTTCCCTTTTATTTTTATAACCAAGAAACATTTATTTTAAATTAATGAACATGTGCTATCTTTCAGCTATAATGTACGTGTTTTATTCTTATTATCGGAAGTGTTAATGTGGGGAAGTAATCCATGTCCCCTATAAAAAGCACACTCCATGCACATAGAATACCCTTAAAATGTTACATATATCTAAATGAAGCTGATATACGAAAGTCTAATTTATAGAACTGGGCCTTTGCCAAAAGGATCAAGCGAACATCAAAGCGCGATGCTGGGGAGGAACAGTACGAAAGGCTACAATCCCAGCGCACAAGTCATTATTACGAGGTGCATACAATTTACCTTCATTGTTCTCTTCATTTGATTATGTTATTATTATTATTTCATTTACATATTGATATTTTCATTATATATATATATATATACGCGTTAAATGTTTTCAGATGGGTGAACAACGCCAAGACACCAGATTCGATAATAGAGGCAGGGCTCCCCAAAATGTGTTTTTCCACACTGAAAACCCTGTATACTCCAGTTATAGAGGAGATGGGCAATAATGAGAAAGAATGAGGATAAGGAATATAGTTGATGATATGATTGGATAATATAATATATGTATCTTCTTCATCACAAGTGGGATGACATCCAATATGTGAGATCCAATTGACAAACACACGATGCAGATTGACTGACAGTTGGCAGGTTAAGGCTTTTATTTATGTCCAAATCAAATGATACTGTTACGATTTTATTTTAAGTAATTGGCAATGTTAAAACGGTTATTCGAAATGATTTACAAAATTACAAACTGTGGCACGACCAAAATAGTACAGTGATCAATCAATGTACGTCTTTGAAAAAGGTCTATACATGATACCAACATTTTGTTATTATAGCCAACCATTGAAGAACATACCATTATTGCTGGATATGTATATACCAAACATAAATGCGGAAAGTTTACCAAGTAACGCTGAAAAACGGCGAAATGAGATGAGATTTTGGGATGCAATTATAACTTAGGGGTACTATGGTTTTAAGTTTTCTAGTCTAGTCAGGTGTTTACGAAGTTCACTCTTTATCTCTCTATTTCACACATGCACCACTAAAAATATTTGATTTTTCTTCTCCTTAAAGCTAATCACATTCTGTGTACATGTAGCACGGAATTCTAAAATAATGTTAAGATGTCACACAACTAGGACCACTTCATAACAGCCTCAATCCATGTTATATCAACTGCAGCATCTTTTAGACTAGTTTTGGATTTTAAATTTGGAATTATTGCTTCTGTATTTCGGTGCCAACGAACAACACATCGCAGCTGGACTGCAGATAAAAGTGAATATTGTGCTATAGTTTTATACCGGTGGGCGAAAAGGAATCACGATTAACATCCACAGTTCGATTGAGATTGTGCTATTCATTTTGTTGATGTGATACTGTATGTTTAGTAAGTTCTAGGTCTTTTCATTTTAATAAAATAAATGAAATGTAAATGCACCAAGTGTTGTTTGAACAAAAGTTCATTAAACGCGTTCTTTTAAAAGGATGTAGCTGTGAATACATGACGGTGATCTCACAAAGCAAAAAAATTGACGGTTTCAAGGAAATAAAGAGAATGATTTTAGAGTGAAAATAAGCAAGTCCTTACCTCATTCCAGCTACTGTTCCCCAGTAATAAAACATGGCGATAATTCATATTTAACATGACCTGCGTGACAATTTAAACTGACCAAGTATTCGGCTGTAGATAAATACATGTTGCTTAGATCAAAGGCCCAAGTGTGACTGGAGGGGGGATATAACATCAGGAGTCTGAAGTTTCCCAGACCTTTATTTCTCTCTTATGGTCACATGCAGAACAGATGTTCCTCGATCTACTGGTCCGCGAATCAAGTATAGTCGATTCAACATGAAAGCAAGATCGCCTAATCCTTTAATCCTTTGGTCTCCCCGCCTCTCGTACGTCTCCCACGCGTCGTCCCTCGACCGGTCGAATTGAGCCGCGATTTAATTACTGTGCCCCTGCAGGGACGACGCGTGGGGAGGCATGTAAGAGACGACACTATTAAATGAGTGAGCGGTCTTCCTTTCATGTAGGGTCCGCCATATTTGATCCTTGGATCAGCTGATACTCGGATCTTTTATTCTGAATGGCCCCAACGGCCCCTATGTGGGAGGCAAATAACGACGTTGGTCCACTGGTATAACCGACATAGAAGAACCAGGCCAGACAAGCTCTTATAGTTGCGGGTCTCTGGACTTAACCGATGGTTTGAGATACTGGTTGTTAGCTCTCTAAACTGATTGAAAAATGTTACAATATAGTTTCAGCATGCATTTGTGTTGCTTGAGACTGGGACTGAAGACACATGTTTATGTCTGTGAAGACCTCCCCCGGCTCTCTCTCTCTCTCTCTCTCTCTCTCTCTCTCTCTCACACACACACACACGCACACATAACCCGACTGTAATCTTAAATTACGCATGGCAACACAGAAGAAAAATACAAATCTGTTAACTCTTTCACCTTCAAATAGATGGACAATTTTATCACACAGAGAAATAAAAGGATGATTGACCCCAAAACGATGGTGTCTGTTGGAAGGATCTTGAATCATAATGGGCGATGTATCACTTTATGTAACGTGGAAATTATGTACTCCTGTTACACCCGTTTTTCTCCATTTTATTGCCATAGCAGACCGTTTAACACCGTTGTGGTGTAACGATAAACCTACATCATATTAGCCATATCATAATACACCAATCGGCGAGGCAGCAATGGCGAGAATGATTTTTTCCAAGCGTCTAATTCAAGGCATGTTTTCTAGAAGTTTCACACATAAAGCGGTTTCTCTGAAAATGGTAAGTGCACATCTTATAATAAATGATACGCTTTTGAAATGAGACAGTGAGAATTACTGAGCACATGTTACTTCAGGAAAAATGACTTGGGTCAGGCCACTAGGGCCCAATCCCAATGAGACCATCATTCTACGTAGATCGATCCAATTGCAAAAGGGACTCTCGCTAAATGCAATTATATTAACATATTAAAACGCCTCATTTTGTTTCCAACGCACTTGTACAAACACCAGCTCTTCAGTATTCTACTTACGCCAATCTGATTGTATTCGGCGAGACTCCCCGCGGAGGCAGATCGATCTACGTAGAACAATCTTTTCAATGGGAATGAGCCCCTAGAATCACACGCCTTACGCAAAAGCAACGTTCTTCGTTGTTCCATTGTTCTGATATTATTTTCCATGTCGGAAAATCTGTCGCACATAGTTACTCGGGACTGCAACTAATGTCTATAAAAATTATCTTGTCGCCTTGTTCCTTACATATACACTAGTTTAATTTAAATAAAACATATTAAAACATTAATGGATAAATTAAGAATACCTCCACAATGTGGGACTGTTATTTCAGACTCCCCACGACTACCCACCTATAACAGGATCAGAGCATTGGAAAAGAAAACTCCGCACTTTATTCAGAGCTAGAGACGCGGACAAGGATGGGTTTCTCACGAAGAAGGATTTCGAGATGTGTGCACACCGGGTTTCTAGTTACATGGAGCTTAACGGTAAAAAAATCATCCAAAGATTACATTGTTTGTTAGCTGGTGAAAATATTTCCGATACACGAAGAAGTGATTGGCGTTTAATAGTGCATTGATTGCAAACATGACATGATCAATGTGTACGATATATACATATGAAAATATATCGAGTAGTAATGATCAAAGTTAACTAACCCATCCAAATATAGGAAACTGCACTAATGCTGTATTCCATTTGGTTATGGATTCAATTGTCTTTTCAGAAAGCATGGCAAGAGAGGTCTTGAGAAAGCGGCAATACACCTGGGAAAAACTGTCCTGTGGAACTAGTGACCCTGACAATCTAAAACTTTCCGAAGACGAGTTTCTCCATCAGTTACACCGCTACACACGCGACGCCGCTCTGGGTCTTGCGTGTAACGACTTTGATTCCATTGATATCGACGGCGACGGTTTTATTTCCCCAAAGGAACACAAGGCGTTTTTCTATGGTAATGGGATTCCAACTGATAAGTCGGGGATGTCTTCAAAGTGCTTGATACAGACGGCGATGGCATGATAAGCAGAGATGAGTTCGTGCAGGGTCATGTTGACTTCTTTTACAGCGAAGACGAAAACAGCCCCTATGCCTGTTTCATGGGACCTCTTGTGGACTAAATTTGACCATCAACTGGTCTTAGATGTTTCTGGAATCAATTTTCACGGTGATTATTAATGCTTTGCTCTACGCCATTTGATAATACAGACGTACATATATGATAAACATGTGACTCGTGTTAGCCTCGAGGCTGTCTATGAAAAGGCCTTTTTAACATAAACAATGCTACTGCTATTATAATGAATCTACATGTTATTCTAATCTGAAGACCCGAAAATGGTATTGCAACGTTTCTGAAGCTTGCTAAGCCTTTACTGCAAGAGAAAAGTAGGCTCGGGGTTAATGGAGCTTTTTAGCAGGAGAGGGGCATCGAATACAAATATATTTTCTCTTGTTGTTGTTAAATAACTCTCCTCATCAATAAGGCGAATCGACGACCTCACCGTGAGGGGTCACTATATAATGTTTGGACCGTATGGGCTGTGACTGAGTGTGCTGTGAGTGTGCAGTAGCAGATTCTTTGTTTGAAAGGAACCATCATCATATAAACAATATGATATCTATCAAATTACTGGCATGAACTTGTTGCATTTCCATTATGATGTTAAGGTAGAAGTGATAGGGAAAAGTTTTTTTGACTGTTGGTGCATATTGGCAAAATATTCAGTATTTTGTGGTTATAGAAATTATTTCAATGTTACTTGAATGTTTACTGAAGGAAGCCCTCTTGTTTGAACCATTAGTCAACTTAAATGCCACACACACACACACACACACACACACACACACAGCCTCCGAAAGACGAATAAAGAACACTGTGTAACGCATGGTCACGTTTCCCCTATTATCCTACAAAAACCTATTAACCTGTTTCAAGTTACCTGTTTCAAGTTCCATCAAGTCTGATATGCGACGTCACCAACACGAAACTCGACCCTGGACTAATGGCGCCTAATTGTGTCTGTCAGCGAGGATATGACAAAGTGTCAGTCAAGCGCTTTCATCGCAGTGAAGAAAGGTGGTAATTGGCTGCCTTTAGACTTGGAACAAGTTCGTTCTCATAGACAGGATTACATTATAATCCCGTACCTATAATGTTTTCTATGTTGGCAGGATGGCGTGATGTCGAATAGTATTTGTAATGGTTCGTATGTTATATAGATACGAGAGCATCCAGGCTTTCATTGAATGTCACCACCAGATTATTTAACATTTTACGAAATCGGTCCTCGTACATGTAATGCTTAATGAGATGACTCACGGTGAGAAAACCTGTTATAAACTCAGTAAAATGAGTTTTAGTTTAAAGCTTACGTTCCAGTTGCAAAAATACCACGGTCGACAAGACACCTATGTCTGGAAAATATTTTACACAACGTCTCCTGCAAGGCATGTTTTCTCGTGGTATTACACAGCAGGCTATTTCCTTGAAAAGGGTAAGTACACACGCTAAAATCACTTCTCAATAAATGGATTTACACAATTTAATATTTTTATCGAGCAAGAAAGTTGAATGGAGCAAAATGACTCACTTTATTTACAGTCCTTTCTGCATATCGTTTCTATATATCATACGCATTGCATTTAGTTGGACTTTTTCAAATGAAATGAGTACAATAGTAAATAAAATTTTATTTTGAAGGAAATTGGATTTACATCCCACCCAATATACACCTCAAATAAAATGTTTCTTTTTGTAAAAAATATACACTGTACAGTTTATAACGATGTAGGTTCGCGGTGATAGATCAAAAACCTGGTACCTTTAGTGGGTGATTTGAGAGAAAGTAGTCGTATCTTTAATTTGGCAGTGTACGTTCAGAATAATATTGAATGTAATATTGGCTGCATGAACATGGTCATTCGTTATGAAGTTTTCTTATTCGAGCATTCGGCTCTTGTAGAGATAAATTGCTAAACTTTCTCCCTAATTATGCAACTTGATGTTTTCTATCAACTTATGGAAACGTTATATATTGTTAAAACATGTATAACGAGTCCCACGATGAAGTATCATTTTTTAAAAAACGCACTTTTGGAAAATATTCCCATGAATATTGATTAACGCCAAATATAAAATTCAAGAAACTTTGAACATGCGCTGCGCATATTTCAGACTCCTCACGACTACCCACCTGTGACAGGGACGGAACACTGGAAGAGAAAAATCCGCACTTTATTCAGATCTCTCGATGTGAACGGCGACGGGTATATAACGAGGAAGGCGTATGAGATGAGTGCCCAGCGTGTCAGCAGTTACATGAACCTCGACGGTAATTAACTCAGACTAAGGGTGCATTCCCAGAGATTTAGATCGATCCAAATCCAAAGATTTAGATTTAGATCGACCTAACTCCCTGGGGGTTCACGCTAAATTGCAGTCAGCCGAGCGCGCACCATAGTTAATTAACCCCTTACAGCTTTTAGTAGGCGGGACAGACGATTTAGCCGGCTAAGCTGACAGTAATCTAGTGAGACTCCCCGCAGGGATAGATCGATCTAAAATCTATGGAAATGGGGTCTAACATGTCTTGACCCTGATATATTGTCAGTTATATCCTATAGCCCCATTCAGAATGAGAAGATCCGAATGCTTACTGGTCCACGGCTTACATATTTCGGACCTTCATGAAAGAAAGACCGCTTAATCTTTTAAAGGTCTCTCCGTCTCTCACACGCCTCCCCACGCGTCCTCCCTGCAAGGGTACAGTAATTAAATTTCGTCTCCATTCGACCAGACGCATGGTAAGGCGTGTGAGAGGCGGAGAGACCATTACAGGATTAGGCGGTCTTCCTTTCATGAAGCGTATATTTGGGCCTTGGACCATTTGATGCTCGGATCTTCTATTCTAAATGGCCCCACATATAAGGAGAACAAAGGTTGCATTCAAATCGAGAAGAGCCGAGGTCTAGCAAGGTCGAAATATGGAGGGCCTACATGAAATGAAAACCGCGTAATCCTTTAATGGTCTCTCAATGACATGAAAGGAAGGATTACGCGGTTTTCCTTTCATGTAGGTCTCAGCCTTGCTAGACCTCGGCTCTTCTCGATGTGAATGCTCTCGAAATGTTATGTTGTTGCTGTACCAAAACAACAAATTAGATTTGTCTAAGTATAGTCAATTTGAAAAGTTTTATAGTTCAATTTAACTCCAATGAAGGTTTTTTATACGTGTATGTGGCGACATTAATTTGCGTTTAGGACATGAAAACATTATTTGTTTAAATCGAGAGCACACTGACTATTATTCTGTACTTTGGGGATTTGTTGTTTCAGAAAACAAGGCAAAAGAGGTAATGGAACACCGTGTAAAAATCTGGGAGGCATATGACAGAGGAACGCATTCGGATGACCACCAGGTGTCCGAAGACGAGTATCTGTCCGAACTGCTGGCTGTCATCAATACCACCTTCCGTGAGGCGTTCCTAGCTTTGGCCACTTATGAATTCGACGCTTATGATATGGACGGCGACGGGTTCATCTCCCCAAAGGAGCATGAAGTGTTTTTCTACAGTTGGGGAATTCCCACGGAGCACTCGGCAGGTGCATTTAAGGCAGTTGATATCAACGGAGATGGCTTGATCAGCAGAGAGGAGTTCATTCAAGCGGGGGTTGATTTTTTGTTTGGCGAAGATGAAAACAGCCCCTACAATATTTTCTTAGGGCCACTTGCAAACGTCCCTCTTCCTCAATAATTACTTTATTTTTTCATATTGGGAATGAGGGATTTGGTTAAATAAACACTTCTTAAACTTCTTAATAGACACCGAGGCATGTTTGAACCGATGGAAGTTGCATGCTGCCAGGCTTGTGAATGATATACCTTATCGCCATTTTTACTCAAATCTAATAATAATGAGCATTATTTTATAAAGTTGAAATAGCAGTGGCTATTGTTGCTACCACCATTCATGGGCATGATAATTGTACTTATATATATACGTATTTGGTAATTAGGTAAAGATACACACATCTTACAAAAAGATACACACATCTTACAAAATTTTAATTACACTTGTTTTATATTTATTTCACATGTTAATTAATGTCAAACTCTTTCAAGGGGATATGTGGCCTTCTATTTTCATCTATTGTCATCTCTTTTCTCTTATATGGTGATTTTCATATTTTATTAAAAATTATCACATAATCACCACACAGGCATAACAGTGATCTTCATTACTTTTATGGACAACTTTTCATGTTAGCCTTGCGTTTGGTTTTATCTGTTTTAGCATCACATGGTTTCGGTGATTCTTTGAGCATGCTTTCTGGTATTTGTCTCTTATGTCCAATTGTTTGGTCATGCAACATACATTGTACATTTATTAACAATTTTATTTTAATAGAATCTGTTTTCAAAAGAACTTATATTGAAAAAACGACTTGTTTTTGTTTCATTTGCATGTCTTATGATAAAATATTTTGTGCCTGCAATCATATAACTGTAGAAGAAAGAAAAGTTGATATTTGTAACAAAATCAGTAAGCGTTATTTGGTTTGACAATCATCTGTGTATGTGGCCTACTCAAAACCCAAAATGTGCAAAAAAAATAAAATAGCAAAGATTTGACGTGGATTCGATTTTGAGAAGAAAAAAAAGGCGCGACACTTTTCAAAAACTATATGTTTATTTCTCAACTGATTTGTGTAAGGAAGGCCTTAATTATGAGAAAATTCACTAAGTTAAGGAAAAATTGATGTCATACCTTTAGCTAAGTCTTAATTCGTTACATGTGCATCTCCAGAGCTCCATTCAAACACTGTTATCCTAGCCGACACCAAGGGAAGACGCAGACGCAAGACGTACTTAGATAACAAAACTTCGACAGAAAACAACCACCAGCAACTGGGCAGAAACATCACATGATCAAAAGGCTTGGTGATCCGTTTGGGCCACCTGATCGATCGAACATATATGCCTTTGATTTAAACAAATAATAAATACTGGATGCTGCTGCTGTAGTAATGTTTTTGTCCTAGGGAATACTATAATACATTGACCAAATCACCAGAGAGTGACACAGCAAACCACAAGAAGACATTAATTTTAATACACTGCATCAGATGTGCTTGTAGCAATGTGAGGGTATATTTAACTTTCAGGTACTATCAACAATCTGCCTTCATACACAGACATTTTATCACACAGAGATACATTATACCTGTTGACAGGTAAGCTGAAAGTGAGCATTGTATTTATAGGACCTGGACATTTTATACCCATATCACATCAAGCTTTCTTTTATTGTTATAAAATAATGTCAAAAAACTAGTTTGGCGTACATTTGAGTTGTGAGGCTGCAGAAGACGGTAGCTAAACACCAATGGCGGGAACCATGTTTTCCAAACGTCTTATTCTAGGCGTGTTTTCTCGAGGCTTTTCACAGAAGGCAATTTCTCTGAAAATGGTGAGTGCACATTCTAAAGCCCATACTTAATGATAAATACATAGATATATTTTGGGTAAAACGGAAAAAATAGATAATACACGCTTTGTTTTCACAGCTCCATGGGATCCACTTGGATATAAATGTTTAAAAGATGAACAATACAACACTATGATTTTTTTTTTTACAATATTTGAATTTTAAAGTAAATGAAATTTACATCACAGAATTGCCAAGAAAAAAACCAAGTAAATGCTCGTTTTCGAATTTAAGACAAAAGCACTGCACTTAACCTTACACGAGAGATTGTTTATACTCGATTATCCTCATATAAAAACCACCGATTTGTAGAAAAAAGTGCATTATAAAATACACGCCCCACTTTGCAAAAATGGAGCCCCAGATCTACTCGTAGGTCACGTGGTACTGTGACGCAATTTGCCATCGTCAGCTGGGCTACACACTGAAAAAATCAAGATACAGGTATGCTTAACGAAATTTGGCGATTAAGACCCCACCGTCGTTTCGCGATATGCCTCCGCGTGTTGCTGTGTGGGATGGACTAATAAGGGGTTGGGGCAAGGGATCTGGGACCCATATATGTGTTCTTTCCATATGATCCAGACTTGAAAAAAGGTGGACAGCAGAAAAGTTTCACATAAACCAAACACTCGAGTCTTCGCTCTGATCACTTTTTAAAGGGACACGTAAGATCGAAAACCTTAGATTTTACGGATGTTGAGCACTGAAATGTGAAGCCTGGACTATAACTTGGTGCTATATCTGTAGTGCCGTATTTTTTTCATAAGAAAGTAGTCATAACTTCTGTTTAATGTTGATGATCTTTGCCTGCATGGTAGCATGACACATGCCAACCAATCAACGCTTTAAAAACGCTTTAAAGGGAATCACGTTCTGAAATATATCTTTTGCTAACGGCTGTACAATTATAACCAAGACAATTTGCAAAGTAATAACTTAAAATGGCAAAGCTTTTCATTTTCAAACATGTATCAATAGAATAACAAATGAAGACATCCATCCTCTTCTTTAAACTTAAAAAACTTTTAAAAAATAATAAAACTATTTCTTTAATTTTTAAAAATATTTGCATTATATATGTACCTTGGTATTATGATTAAAATAGTTTCTTTTTATGAATTAACCATACTATTCTCGATTTTTGAAATGGAAACCACTTGTAAGGTGCATATTCTTAGTCGGCCTTAGAGGATGTCTCAAAATGGAGCTTAGTTACTGACTGATCAGATTGACGGTTCTCAACTTTGACTCTCATAACTGAGACACAATTTGAAATTATTACTTTCGATATTTATTTACCTAATTGTCGTAAAACTGAATCACACATAATGTTAACAACTTATTTAAATATAATATATGGTACATGTATGACTAAATCTGCGACACTAATTTCAGACGCCTCATGACTACCCAATTGTAAAAGGATCGGAATACTGGAGGAGAAAATTGCGCACTTTCTTTAAGGCGATGGATGCAACCAGAGACGGATATATAACAAAGGAAGATTATGAATTCAGTGCATATCGTCTGGCAAGTTATATGGGCCTCGATGGTAACTTAATCTTGAAATGTTTTGATGAATAGCGTTATTTCAGTATGAAGAAAGCTAACGGCAATCAATATAAACGGTACATTTAATGTATATTTGACAAAATTAATACTTACCAATAACATATTATGATATTGGAAGACGCCATGGTTGATTGAACTGTATAGTCTCGGGTCTGTAGACGCAATTTCCAAAGGGGGGGGGGTTCTTTTTTTGAAAAAGTGGACCTTTTCCCATAAAAACGTCATGTCCCTATATCAAATTTTACCCAGAGTTGACCTTTTCCCAGCAAAAGGGGCGGTTCTTTCGAACCCCCCGAACCCCCCTGGCTACTGGCCTGAGTCTGGACTGTGTTTACACGTATTTCTTTCAGAAACAAAGGCAAAGGAGGTGCTGAAACTTCGCATAGAAGTGTGGGAAGCATTTAGCAAAGATCCAAAGAATTCTGAAGTGTACAAGATATCCGAAGACGAGTTCATATCCAACTACCTTGATGTCATCAATACCAGTTTCCGTGACGCGCTTGTAGATTTTGCCAGTCGTGAATTCGATGTTTATGATCTTGACGAAGACGGTTTCATATCATCAAAGGAGCACAAAGCGTTTTTCTACAGTTGGAGAATTCCGACGGATTACTCGGCAGACACATTTAAGGCACTGGATACCGATGGCGATGGCTTGATAAGCAGAGATGAATACATCCAAGGCGCGGCTGATTTCATGTTTAGCGAAGATGAAAACAGCCCTTACAAAAATTTCCTGGGACCACTGTTAGAATAGGAAAATCACGAAACTTAGAATCAGAGGTTTAAAACACCCCTGGTATAGTAAACTTGAGGGCAAATGCAAGCTAAAAAAATGCAAGCGAAAACTATTCTCTGAAATGAATTAACATGATTGACCATGCATCTAATGTACAGGAGCACATGGGATGGTGAATATAACACAACAAAAACAAAGTTTGTGCTTTAAAAGTGTTTACTTTTTATTGCACGAATATTAATATATATATATACTTAAAAAAAACTGGGAAAACTATTTTTTAAAAGATTCACATATAACAACGCATTTAATTTACCATAATGGAGATATTACTCTTGCCATCGTCGTAAAAATGTAATTGCTGACCTGAAGCTGACATGTTTTGTATTTTTTAATTTGTACTTTATTTGTGACATTACTACATGTTTTGCACTCATTACAGACATCTCACGATAACCCGATTTTTAAGGGCTCGGAATACTGGATGGAGAAATTCTTTCGGACAAATTTAGGCGCGTTGCCAGCTATGTGAACTTAAGTGGTAAGGTTTGGCATGCATTGATGATTGAATTGCGTATTTGCACTATCAAAATAACTTATGGCAGTTAATACAAACGATTATGATCTTGACGGCGACGGTTTATCTCCCCAAAGGATCATGGAGTGATCATGAAAACAATTTGTTATTTTGTCCCAACTGATTCGTGTAAGAAAGGTCTTGATTATGAGAAGCTAAGAAAATCAAAGCCCATAAATCAAAACATATATCGGTACAGCTCCATTCAAAAACTGTTGTTCAAGCATACACCAAGGGAAGACGAAGACACAAACTCCCATGACGTATGTGGATAAAAAACACAAAAAATTGGACAGGAACAACAACCAGCAACTGTGCAGAGACATCACGTGACCGAAGGGCTTGAGGTTCCGTTTGGGTCGAGCGTGATTTTCGTTTAATCAAATTATAAATTCTGGAAGCTGTTGCTAAAGCTATGATTTTTATGCTCATTTCGTCATCTCCATCGTTTGGGCCAAGCACGGCGCCTGATCGATCAACCATTTATGCCTTTTGTTTAGACAAATGGTATATTCTGGAAGCTGTTGCGATAGGAATGTTTTTTTTTTGTTCTAAGGGATACTATAATATAGTAAGTCACCAGAGAGTGACACAGCAAACTACATGAAGACATTTATTTTAGTACACTGCATCAGATGTGCCTGTAGCAATGTGAGGTCATATTAAACTTTCAGGTACTATCAACAATCTGCCTTGCTACACAGACATTCCGTCACGTACAGATACATTATGCCTGTTGACAGATAAGGTGAAAAGGATGTTGTATTTATATAACCTGGATATTATATACCCACATCACATCAAGGTTTACCTTTAGTTGTCATAAAATTATGTCAAAAAACCATTGTGGTTTAGTTTGGCGTACATTCGAGTTGTGAGGCTACAGCAGACGACAGCTAGACACCAATGGCGGGAATCACTTTTTCCAAACGTTTTATTCTAAGCGTGTTTTCTCGAGGTTTTACAAAGAAGGCAATTTCACCGAAAATGGTGAGTGCACATTCTAAGGCCTTTACTAAATGAACATATGTATAAACATATATTTTGGGTAAAAGGAAAAATGTAGAGAATTGACTCTTTGATTTCAAAGTGCCATTGGGTCAACTTAGGTATAATTGCATGTGTAAAAGATGTGGACTGCGCTGCACTTATTGAACAAATAGAGCGATGTGATTTTTTACAATGTTTGAATTCTTAAAGTTAATGGAATTTACATCATGTACATGTAAATGATAAAAATGCAAGTGTGATGGGTGCTTTGGATTCAATTTATCTATATTATGCAGTCTGGCGGGAATGGTAGTCTGCTAGGAACCATAGTCCGCAGGGGCGGATCCAGGATTATATGAAGGGGGTCCGGGGATGCGAGATAGACCCCCGGTTGGCGTGGGGTTCGGGACCTGCTGGTATTTTAGAGGGCGGACGGTGTAATTTGATATTGTTTAGAACTATAATTCAGCTAGTCAATATTCTAAATTCAAAAGGGGACGTTTTTCTTCAGAAATCGAAGGGGGGGGGGGGTCAGGACCACCCTGACCACTCATCTAAATCCGCCACCGGTTCGCTCCCTATTACTTTGTACTGGTTACATATTCGATCTATTATACTAACCCCAACACTCCGACTAACTCTGGTATGCAGAAATCATATGGGATTTCCATTCCTAGGACTACCATTTCTGTCACAGCAGCATAGCCCATTAGCGACAAGCATAACATCTGCTTAAAATTGATGATCTTTGTCTGCGTGGTAGCACGGCTCATATCAACCAACGAATTAAAAATGTTCTCAAGGAAAAATCACGTTATGAAATGTATCTTTTGGATAACCGGATGCCCAAACAAGACCATTTGAAAAGTAATCTCTTAAAATCGTAATTTTTTAATTCTTTGTATCAATAATAGAATAAATAAAGACATCCAATCTCTTCTTGTAAAAAAATCATTTTTTATAAATATTTGCATAATACGTGTACCTTGGCATTATGCTAAAATAGTTTCTTTTTATGAATTAACAAACTATTCACGATTTTTGTAATGGAAACCACTTGTAAGGTACCTATACTTAGTCGGACACAGCAGCTACGTTAAGCCCCCTTTACAATAGACGGCGTCCTTTCTGCGTCCAGCAGTACGGCCCCATTTGAGAGTTAAAAAATTATAATACTTTACGTGCCGACAGCTGGCCGATCATTGAGCATTCATTCTGATACAAAATCAATACTCGTTCCTCCTTATTAAGACCACAGCGATGCCAAATTTCATGGTCGCAGAAAGGACGCCTTCCAGTGTAAAGGGGGTATTACTGACTGATCAGACTGTCGTTTCTCATCTTGGAATCTCACAACTGAAACATAATTTGAAATTATTTCTGTCAATCTTTATTTACTTTGTGGTCCTAAAACTAAATCACACACAAGGGTAATAATTTATCTTAATCTAATTAATGCAATGACTACATCTGTGACACTTATTTCAGACGCTTCATGACTACCCAAATGTTGAGGGATCGGAATACTGGAGGAGAAAAATGCGCACTTTCTTTAAGGCGATGGATTCAACCAGAGACGGATATATAACAAAGGAAGAATATAAAATGAGTGCCCATCGCCTTGCAAGTTATTTGAACCTCGATGGTAACTTATGAACAGTATGAAGATCGCTAACGGCATAAAAAGTGTTTATTTAATGGAATTATTCGCAAAACAAATCCCCATCAATAACATAATATTATCGTGAAAGAGTCCATGGTTTAATTTTTTTTCAGAAAACAAAGCAAAAAAGGTGATGAAACATCGCGTAGATGTGTGGGAAGCGATAGGCAAAGAAGCAAAGAATAATGAAGCGTACAAGGCATCCGAAGACGAGTTCATATCTGACCTGCTTGCTGTCATTAACACCACCTACCGTGCCTCGTTTCCAGATTTGATCAATCGTGACTTCGACGGTTATGATATTGACGGAGACGGTTTCATCTCCCCAAAGGAACACGAAGCGTTTTTCTATAGTTGGGGAATTCCGACGAATTACTCGGCAGAGGCATTTAAGGCGCTGGATACCGATGGCGATGGCTTGATAACCAGAGATGAATACATCCAAGGAGCGACTGATTTCATGTTTAGCGAAGATGAAAACAGCCCTTACAAAAATTTCCTGGGACCACTGCTAGAATAGGAAAATCATTAGTCCAAACAAGCCTGGCATAGTAAACTTGAGGATAAATGCAAGCTAAGAACTGAACCAATTAAAAAAATGTATCCGTGAACGAAAAAATGTTGTAAGTGATGGTGAAAAAAAAAAAAAGGAAAAAAGAAATACACACTGAAATAGGTAATGTATATGTAGATATACAAACACACCTTGTCACCGCATCGTAAAGACAAAATTGAAGATGAAAAACACTTTATGACAGGTTTCCCAGTAAGAAACCACCTGGGAACCAAACCGTAACGTGTATTTACAAAGGCCATGCTAACTTCCACCTAAAATAAACTGATGAAAAATAAGGCGTTAAAATGAAGTGCTAAGAGAACGACTCGTTGCTGGCGTTAGCTCAGAATATTATTATACCGTGTATAGAAGAAAAATGGTAAAGATAGCGCTGCATCTTCTGGCAATTACGTAGCAAAAGCCATTCTGGCTCAGCCAGAAGTACCTCCATTATATAAGTACTGGTAACTGTTTTTATTGGTTTGTATAATTACATATTTCCCATCGTGTATTTTCATACCCCAGTATGCATTCCATACAGTAAACATGTATATACCCACAGCAGATAAAAATAATGCTTACTGTCCTGACGCCGACTTCTTGTGTACTTAACACAGCGAACACGCGTTAAAAACGTAACAATAAAATGTATACCCTTGATGGATGTTCTGATTTTATATTAGATTAGATAAGTGTCAACATATACCATGTTGCAACAGTCATAAGGTCAGCTTAAGTTGGTGATGCATGGCTGCATGGTAAAATGGTTTATGTCATCCACTAAAAGCATTAAAATGTTTTGATGAAAGTCATCTGAAATAAAATTTGTATAGGCTTACATGTACCTGTCTGTCCTCGACATTTTACGCAGAAAGCGTGTATCCAAATAAACGTTGCTCAATCCGTACAGCCCCCGACGAAACTATTAGTATATACATTCATGTATCAAATAACGTGTATAAGATTGTATAGGATTGACCAAATGTATACAGCGGAAAACCATTTTTCCAAATATGGGCCTTTTTTTATAAGAACCGATACGCATTCAGTCGGGGTAGTGGTAATGAGATATTCTTCATAGTCGAAAACTATTCCCAAGCCAACACCAAGGGAAAACGAAGACGCGGGCGCCCATGATGTTCTTGGATAAACAACATCAAAAAGTGGACAGAAACAACGAGCAGAAACTGTACAGAAACATCACGTGACCGACGGGCTTGGCGTTCCGTCGTGGCCATCGTTCGGTCCAAGTTGATCGATCGACCATGTATGCCTGTTGTTTAGACAGTGGTATACTCTGGAAGCTGCTGCGAAAGCATTGGTTTTTTGTCCTAGGGAATACTACAATATACCGACCAAGCCACCAGAGAGTGACACAGCAAACTACCTAAAGACATTTATTTAAATACACTGCATCAGATGTGCTTGTAGCAATGTGAGGTGATATTAAACTTTCAGGTACTATCAACAATCTGCCTTCCTACACAGACATATGCACGTACAGAATACATTATGCCTGTTGACAGATAAGGTGAAAAGGGTGTTGTATTTATATAAACAAGAGATTATATACCCATATCACACCATATCAAGTTTTTTCCTTCATTGTCATGAAATAATGTCGAAAAGAGCACTGTGGTTTAGTTTGACGTACATTTGAGTTGTGAAACTGCAGCAGACGGTAGCTTAACATCAATGGCGGGAATCACTTTTTCCAAGCGTCTTATTCTAGGTGTGTTTCGAGGTTTTACACAGAAGGCCATTTCCCTAAAAATGGTGAGTGCACATACTAAAGCCTTTTCTAAATGAACAAATATATAAATATACTTTGGGTAAAAAGAAAAAAATAGATAATAGACTATGTTTTTACAGCGCCATCGGATCCACTTGATATACATGCTTTAAAGATGCAGACTGCACTGCATTGATTGAACAAATAGTATTATATGAATGTTTTACAATATTTGAAGTAAAAGTAAATGGAATTTACATCACGAAAAACGAAATAAATCTGTCACAGGGTTTTATAAGGAAATAAGCAAGTAAATGCACTTTTTCTAACTTGAGAAAAGCACTGCACTTAACCTTACACGAGAGATAGATTAAAACCGAATATCATCTCATAAAAACAATCGATCAGTAGAAAAAAGTGCATTCTAAAACACCCCTCCCCACTGTGCAAAGAAGAAGCCCCAGATCTATATGTAGGTGACGTTGTGCTGTGACGCAATTTGTCATCATCACAGCTGGGCTACACACTGAAGAAATAGAAAAGGTATGCTGAAATAAATTTGGTGATTAAAGGCCCTACCGTCGTTTAACGATATGCATCCATGTGTTGTACACGATTGACCAAAAATTGATTTAAACATTGTCTATCTGACTTGAAAGAAGATAAACTTTCATGTAGTGAAGCTATCATTAAGTTCTTTCATGAAAATGAATTTTGGTGGTTTGAATATATACATCTACGTTAAAATAAAAAAGAAAAAAATCCAACATTTTTGTGAAATGCAAAAAGAACAAAACTTTCCTTGCGTTAGTTCAGCACCTTATCAATGCCGTAGGTAGGAAAAATCATGGAGGCAGTACTTCTTCTTCTGGCAGTCAGGTAGTAAAAGTCTTTCCGGCTCTGTCAGATATATCTATACTATATAACTACTGGCAGTTTCTTTTACATCATTGTATAATTACATAATACATGTACCTTGATGTTATGGCTAAAATATTTTCTTTTTGTGAATTAACCATACCATTCTCTATTTTTGTAATGGAAACCACTTGCAAGCCGGACATAGCGGATGTCGCAAGTGCAGCTACGTTACTGAATGATCAGATTGTCGTTTCTCATCTTGGAATCTCACAACTGAAACATAATTTGAAATAATTTCTGTCAATCTTTATTTACTATATAGTCCTAAAACTAAACCACACACAAGGTAAATAACTTACCTTAATCTAATTTATGATATGATTGCATATGTGACACTAATTTCAGATGCCTCATGACTACCCGACTGTTAAAGGAACAGAGTGCTGGAGGAGAAAAATTCGCACTTTATTTAAGGCAATGGATGCAACCAGAGACGGATATATAACAAAGGAAGATTTTGCATTGAGTGGCCATCGCCTTGCAATTTATTTGAACCTTGATGGTAACCTAATCTTGAAATGTTTTGACGGAGACGGTAATTTCATTATGAAGATAGCTTACACAGCAGTATATTTAATGGATTTTTTCCTAATTAATATCCACCATAATATAATATTATAATAAAAGAATCCACGGTATTAATTTTTTCAGAAAACAAGGCAAAACATGTGATGAAACATCGCGTAGATTTATGGGAGGCGATAGGCAAAGATGCAAAGAATAATGAAGAGTACAAGGTATCCGAAGACGAGTTCATATCCGACCTGCTTGCTGTCATTAATACCACCTACCGTGATTCGTTTCTGGATATGATCATCCGTGACTTCGACGGTTATGATGTCGACGGAGACGGTTTCATCTCCCCAAAGGAGCACAAAGCGTTCTTCTACAGTTGGGGAATTCCGACGGGCTACTCGGCAGATGTATTTAAGGCACTGGATACCGATGGCGATGGCTTGATAACCAGGGATGAATACATCCAAGGGGGAACTGATTTCATGTTTAGCGAAGATGAAAACAGCCCTTACAAAAATTTCCTGGGACCACTGCTTGAATAGGAAAATCATGAAACTTGGCACTGATGGTCGAGTAAGAAGGGTGAAAGTGTCTTATAAAAATTATAGAGTGGGAGAAAAAGTTCATGAATACAAGGGTGCTAAGAATATTGAGGTAGAGAGATCTGTCAGAAGATTGGGTTTATTAATTCCCATTGAGGATATGTAATTGCTCTTAAATATTGATGCGACATTTTACGCAGAAAGCGGCGCACCTATCCAAATAAACGTTGCTCAATTCGTACAGCCCCCGACGAAACTACTAGTATATACATTCATGTATCAAATAACGTGTATAAGATTGTATAGGATTGACCAAATGTATACAGCGGAAAACCATTTTTCCAAATGTGGGCCTTTTTTTATAAGAACCGATACGCATCCAGTCGGAGTAGTGGTACTGAGATATTCTTCATAGTCGAAAACTATTCCCTGAAATTAATTAACATGATTGACTGTGTATCTGATGTACATGAGTACATGGGGTAGTGAATAAAACAACAAAAACGAAGATTGTGCTTTAAAAGTGTTCAATTTTATTGCACGAATATTAAGATGAGTACTTCAAAAAGAAAAAAAAGTGGAAGACTATCTTTTAAATGACGCACTTAAAACTGCGCCTTTCATTATCCCTAACAGAGGTATTATTCTTGGCTTCGTCGTCAAGAACTGATAAAAATACAACTATGCATAGCCGTTAAATGTACATGTAAATGACTGCTTGCTGACCTGAAGCCGTCCTGTTGTGTATTTATTAACTTGTACTTTATATATGATATTTCTAAATCATTTGCACGCACGAATACTGGTTGAGAAAATTCAGCACTTTCTTTCGGGCAATGGATGTGCCCAGCGCGTTGCAACTTATACGAACTTAGATGATAACTCATTCTTGGCATGCATTGATGATTGAATTGCGTAATTGGACTATCATAATAGCTCTTGCCAGTCAATACAAACAGTTATGATTTTGACGGAGACAGTTTTATATCCTCAAAGTAGCATGAAGTGTTTTTCTACAGTTGGGGAATTCCCACAGAGCACTCGGCAGGTGCATTTAAGGCAGTTGATATCAACAGAGATGGCTCAATAAGCAGAGAGGAGTTCATTCAAGCAGGTGTTGATTTTTTGTTTGGCGAAGATGAAAACAGCCCCTACAATATGTTCTTAGAGCCACTTGCAAACGTTGCTCTTTCTCAATAATAAATTAATTTTTTCATAATGGGAATGAGGGATTTGGTTCAATAAACACTTCTTAAATATTTTAAAGGACACCGAGTCATATGTTTACCGATGGAAATCGCATGTCTCCAGGCTTTAGTATGATATATCCTGTCGCTATGTATACTCAGATATAATGAGCATTATTTTACAAAGTTGTAATGTCAGAGGCTATAGCTGCTTCATCTGTTAATGGTAATGATAACTGTAATTACAATTAGTGAATGGTACATTTTTCAAAAATAACCAACACTACCTATATTCCATATACGCATTTAGAAACTTTTTAAAGATATATGCACCTACATAATTTTAAACACACTTGCCTTAATTTTACAGATTAGATTATTTTTGAAACTTTCCCAAGGGGATATGTGACTTCTATTTTCATCTATTGCCATATTTTTACTCTCCTTCACGTTGAATTTCATATCTCATCATCATGTATTAATCGCGCAACAATAATAGTGATATTCATCATTTTTACGCACAACTTTTTATGTTAACCCTGCCTTTGATTCTATCTGTTCTAGCATGGCATGGTTTCGGTGATTCTTTGAGCATGCTTTCTGGTATTTGACTCTTATGTCCAATTGTTTCATCAAGCAACATGTATTGTACATATAGTAGCAATTTTGTTTTAATGGAATCTGTATTCAAAACGCATATTTTCGGGGGCCATATTAAAAACTGATTTAATCCACATGCAGTGTGCAATATTACCGTATTTTTTGGTTTTATTTGCATGTCTAATGATTAAACATTCTGTGTCTGCAACCATACAACTGTATGATAAGGAAAGTTCATATCTGTAACAAAATCAATAAATATTATTTGGTTTGACAATCATCTGTGCATATGGCCCACTCGAAAAACCGAAATGAGCAGAAAAATAATGTTTCATAAACGTTTTGTTATGTATGGATGACCTAATGTTCTAATCAGTAATCAGTAATGATCTGATTGGTGTTAAAATGCCTGATTATGAGAAAATGGACTAAGTTAAGGAAAATTAACGTCACACCTTCATCTACGATCGTCTCAATTTGTAACATACAGCGGCACAGCTCCATTCAAACAATGTTATCCAAGCCGTCACCAAGGGAAAAGGAAGGTGCGTGCGCCCAAAATGTTCTTGGTTAAACAACATCAAAAACTGGATAGAAACAACGAGCAGAAACTGTGCAGAAACATCACGTGACCGACGGGCTTGGCGTTCCGTCTTGGCCATTGTTCGGGCCAAGCTGATCGATCGACCATGTATGCCTTTTGTTTAGACAAATGGTTAATTTTGGAAGCTGCTGCGATAGCAATGTTTTTTGTCCTAGGAAATACTATAACACACCCACCAAGTCATCAGTGTGACTACATAAAGACATTTATTTTAATACACTGCGTCAGATGTGCTTGTAGCAATGTGAGGTCATATGAAATTTATACACAGACATGCCACCACATCCATATAAATTATGCCTGTTGACTGATAAGGTGAAAACGGGTGTTGCATTTACATGACCTGGATATTACATCACATCAATTTTTACCTTTGTTGTTATGAAATGATATCGAAAAGAGCATTGTGGTTTAGTTTGGCGTATATTTGAGTTGTGCAGCTGCAGCAGACGGTAGCTAAACATCAATGGCGGGAATCACTTTTTCCAAACGTCTTATTCTAGGCGTGTTTTCTCGCGGTTTTACACAGAAGGCGATTTCTCTAAAAATGGTAAGTGAACATACAAAAGTCTTTTTTAATTGTACAAATACATAAATATATTTTGGGTATAAAACTGAAAAAAGTAGAGAATAGACGTTTTTGTTTTTACAGCGTCATCGAACCCACTTGGATGTACATGTTTAAAAGGTGTTGACTGCACTGCATTGATTGAACAAATGGAACGATATGTTTTTTTTGCATTAATTGAAGTTTAAAGTAAATGAAATTTACATCATTTGCATTTGCATTTCCAGGGTTTTAAAAGAAAATAGCAAAGAAATTGCACGTTTTAGAATTTAAGAAAAAAGCACTGCACTTAACCATACACGAGGGATAGATAAAAATCAATTATCATCATATAAAAACAATCGATTACTAGAAAAATGTGCATTCTAAAAAAAAAAAAAAAAAAAAAAAAAAAAAAAAAAAACACCCCACTGTGCAAAAATGCAGCCCCAGATCTACCTGTTGGTCACGTGGTACTCTGAGGCAATTTGTCATCATTAGTCGGGACACACACTGAAGAACTAGGAAAGGTTTCAAAGCGAAATTGGCCAATTGAAGGCCCCAGCGTCGTTTAACGATATGCCTCCGTGTGTTGCCGTGGGCTAGAATAATACTGGGGGGGGGGGGGGATAAGGGAACTGGGATCCTTATATTTTCATTTCAAAGGGATCCAGGTGGGTGTGAAAAAAATGTGGACAGTATAAAAAGAAAAAGGGACCATTTCACATCAACCAAGTACTCGAGACTTGGCTCTGATCACTTTGAAAGGAACACGTACGACCGGTGTGACAAAAATGGTAGTCCTTGGGATGGAAATCCCATATGATTGTTAAAGGCTATAGGGTTAGTCGGAGTATTTGGTTAGTATATGGGTCATATATGTTACCAGTACAAAGAAATAGTGAGCGGACTACTGTTCCTAGCGGACTACCATTACTGTCACACCAGCATAATGCACATATCGGTAACTTGAAACCAAGGCATCTATCACCCGTGTATTTTTTGTCGTATACGTAATTTTTCATAGGTACAGTGTACAGGGTATGTGCTTCTTGTGTTAACTACACTAGAAGTCAGTTTAAAGTGAGCAGTTAGTCATTAACCTGCTACAGGTACAATGTATACACATTTACACTGTAGTGTATACATCTACATAAAATGTGTGGATGGAAAGAGAAAATGGTAATTATATAATGATGTTAAAGAACTAAAATAGATATTTCTAAGCGTGCCCATTAACAACAAGCACAGCATCTTCTTAAGGTTTATGATCTTTGTCTGCATGGTAGAACGACGCATCAACCAAGCAACGCCTTAAGGAAATAACGTTATAAAATGTATCTTTTTGATAACCGGCTGTCCAAACAAGACCATTTGAAAAGTAGTCTCTTAAAATCGTAAAGCTTTAATTTTTTCTACACGTATCCAATAAAAGAATAAATAAAGGCATCCAACCTCTTCTTAAAGCTAATAAAATTTAGGATAAACATTGTCACCGTATTTCTTTTATTTTTTATAAATATTTGCATAATACATATACCTTGGTATTATGGTTAAAATAGCCTTTTTTAAATAAATTAACCATACAGTTCTCGATTTTTGAATCAAAACCACTTGTAAGGTACATATTCTTAGTCGGACATAGCGCCAAATTGATCGAGACACGTTACTGAATGATCAGATTGTCGTTTCTCAAAGCCATCGCCATCGGAATCTCATAACTGGGACACAATTTGAATTTTTTTCTGTCAATCTTTATGCACTTTATGGTCTTTAAACTAAATCACACTCAAGGGTAATAACTTATCTAAATCTGATTTATGAAATGACTATATCTGTGACACTTATTCCAGACGCCTCATGACTACCCAACTGTTAAGGGATCGGAATACTGGAGGAGAAAAATTCGCACTATCTTTAAGGGAATGGATGCAACTAGAGACGGATATTTAACAAAGGAAGATTATGAATTGAGTGGCCATCGCCTTGCAAGTTATATGAACCTCGATGGTAACTTAATCTTGAAATGTTTTGATGAATATAGTTTTTGTATATGAAGGTGACTAACGACAATAAATGTAAACGGCACATTTCATGTATTTTTTTGCAAAATTAATACCCATCAATAATATAAGATTATACTGGAAGACTCCATGGTTGATTGAATCGTAGTCTGAACTGTGTTTACATGTATTTATTTCAGAAAACAAGGCAAAAGAGGTGCTGAAACTTCGCGTAGACGGATGGGAAGCAATTATCAAAGATCCAAAGAATTCTGAAGTGTACAGGATGTCTGAAGACGGGTATATATCTGACCTGCTAGCTGTAATCAATACCAGTTTCCGTGACGCGCTTGTATCTTTGGCCAGTCGTGAATTCGATTTTTATGATCTTGACGGAAACGGTTTCATATCCTCAAAGGAGCACAAAGCGTTATTCTACAGTTTGGGAATTCCAACGGATTACTCGGCAGACGCCTTTAAGGCACTGGATACCGATGGCGATGGCTTCATAAGCAGAGAAGAATACATCCAAGGCGTAGCTGATTTCGTGTTTAGCGAAGATGAAAACAGCCCTTACACACATTTCTTTGGGCCACTGATTGAATAGGAATATAAGCCACACCTCATTAGTAACCATTCAGAATAAGATTTGATAATTGGCTTTTCGGCTCAATGCGCGTTACTGTTAAGACACCGATTAATATTTTGAGCGTAAATTATAAAACAACCTGTGAAATAAGATATTAACATAGGTGTCAAAAAACAACCGATGACTTATATCTGATAATTTTTGTTAATTTCAAATAGATTTCCCATTAGGGCATAGCGAAAACAGTTGTCAGAAATTGTAGGAATGGATGAACTAATGTTAGCTTTGATAAAGACACTGAATACGAAACCTTTTTTTATTTGTGTTTCAATTTTCAAGTTGCATGTCCCAATTTTTGACGCCCTAACGTGCCTGCTGATAGGTCTATATTGTTGTTATACAATCCGCATTATCTTATAAATTAACAGTTTAGTATTACTTCTGGTATATGTAAGCACTGTGTTTGCTAGAAAAACAAAAACTGGAACAGTTTAATACATTTGTTTGAGCTAACATCAATTCTTTTTCCTACAGGTAAATGTATTGCAAATTAAAAACGCTCAAAATTATATTCCTTACGCTTGTCTCTTGCTTGTCTGATATTCATCTCAGATAAAAGTAGATTTAAATTTGACGATTTTTAGCATTAATAGGGAGTTTATGTAACTGCAATGAGATTATAAAATTGAGTGTGCCGGCTTATGGCTACTGAGAAGTAATGCACTTCCTATTTTTTTCAAACTGTGTATTCTCGTAAAAATCCGTTTTGTAAATAACGATAAAAAGATAATTGGTTGGTATGATTTAATAACAAATAAAATAAAGATTTTACCATTTATTTTCATTATATATGTATTCGAAAAGGCGTGACGTATTCAAATAACCCTTTCCTGGCACTATATTCGGAACACACTACAGGTGTACGTAACGTGATGCGCTATTAAAATTCGATTGGGGTAATTTTGTTGCAATCCAGATTCATTTGACTTGAAAGTTACATTCCATAACGATGTTAGTTCATGCAATTATGCATAGAAACATGCGTTGTTTTTTTTTACAGTATTTTTTACAGTATGAGAATCGACTGACCTAAATTATGAAAGATCGGACAAACAACATTTTAAATTTCTTTACTTCGTCAATTTTCTCTAATTAGGGATGGTAGAATGGAGTGCTCTACTCCTTACTGTACGGCCAACAATCGCAAGGAAAAGAGCGCACCTCCCCCTCCCTAAAAAAGGGAGTTAGGATTGGGTAGCACGCCGCGGCTTATCTGCTCTCCACCAGAATCAAATATAAGTAGCTTTCTTCAAATCTCATTTAAATACTTTATGGTTCGCCAGGTGGTTGTTTCGCTACTCATTGTCAACCTTCATGTCGTTCTCGAATATATGTTGAATTTTGATAAACATATTTGGCTGTGCGCCTATACTGCACAATTGAATTACTCTTGGCTTGCGCAACTCTGGCTTGCAAAATTTTCGTGTGCTTTTTTGCAACCCCACAAATTGAAATGTATGCACTATTTTGAAATTATATATATTAACCGTGGATTTTTCAGGCACACATATTACGTTAATATCTTACTTCCTCGTCACCTTCGCATTTTCTATAGCTACTACACATACTTTCTTACATGTACCGGTATACCCTTTTATTCTAGACACACATCCACTCGGACCAACTTGCAGCTTATTTGAACCAGATACATGTACTTAACTCTCTAATAGGCTATTAATGAAGCTGCTTCACTATAAAAACGTATTATATGCAGAGGGTTAGATTAAAATAGCGTAGTCCATCTATACGTTGGTCATGATGTCCAAACATCTTATCCAAGGTGTGCTTTCTCGGCGCTTTACACAGAAAGCGATTTCCTTGAAAAGGGTGAGTACAGATAATCAAAATTTGCATGCACATGTCACAGTGTATGTTTTTTGTATATGTCATGTGAAAACATTGAGGGAATTGGCGCCAGATATTCAGAGCAGAAGGTCCATACGCCTATGACTGTGATATAATTAAAAGCCCCTAACCAACGGTGCTGAATCAGAAGTAAAAACTCTAGATTGATCACATTTTAAAGCAGACTTCTGGGCTTAAATGTCGTTTTCTCATCTCGAAACGTCTATTAAAGGACGGATTTTGTCGGAGTTTCAAACAGATAGCCCTTTCTTTAAGGACGCGGAGAGGGGGTAGGTGGCAAGAACATGGCCAGCCTCTCAAAGGTCCAAGATAAACCATCGTGTTGCATATCAATAAAGGATCATTTAAAAAGCTTTTCATCTTAAATCCTTATTTTATTGCATATTACTTACATATTAGGAGATATACGGTAATGCGACCAGTACTTTGATGGGACTTTAAGTGGGTCTGTGCAACTTTAACATTAAGGGGTGCAATAAAATACTTTTGGATGCAGGTGTGCTCTCTATGGATACACCCATGTCGTATAATATATACCCATATCGTATTTGGATTATATTGTCACCTTTATCTGGGAAAGAAGTACCCTACACGGGAACGATCGAACAATTTGGATACCTGCGGCATTTTGCTGGATCTACACGTCTTAGTCATGTCTTTTTTGTGCTTTCCGAGGCATTGTGAAAAGTGACTGACTGTTGTTCCCATAGCTGACTTAGGTATTTTGTATCCTTAATAAGCGAAGCCCCCTTATTATATGCTGTGTATAATTTATACATGTGATTCATGGATGTTCCTCTTTTGAGTTACTTGTATGCATGCATAGCACCTGTAGGGTCCCTGGTGAATTGAATTAAGTCAGTGTCATTTATTCATTAAGACGACCCTGAGGTTTTCATATGAAATTTAAATGTTTTGAAATAGGTGGGCTATTATTTTATTTTCTTGACAAGGCCTATGATCACAAAGAAAATACAGAAAAAATCTACAGATAACTGTATAACAGAAAAATACCCTGTATCTAAACTACATTTGTGCCAACGTTTGGCTCCAATAGCTGTTGTGGTTTCACATATTTTCCTAATTAATCTTGGCTGCACTCATTGACCTGTTTTATATTATGGTATACTTATGAAGTATAGGGGATGTATGATTATCTCCCCTTCCAATTTTGTAACTTTGTATCTTATTATTTTTCGTCATTAATAAATGAAAAGTTGCAGTCAAGAGGACTTTATCTTACTTACCTTTGAGCAAAACAGAGCTTCGTTGTGCTTGTGCTCATTTGGCTACATAAAGATGTTTTCTACACTAGAACGACAGTGGAAGAAAAGTCTCCTCCACAGTTTGCAAAAAATGGATTAAGCTTGAGGCCAGATATCAAACATTATGCGATATTTACCCATATGTCATAAAGTTTTTCAGCTCATTGCTCTTGGGAATATAAATTGATATACAGTTTCTATATCGCCAGATGTTTTTGCTATAATAGTTATTTAAAACCCAATTTCACTTTTAGCTATTTCTTAAAGTGCATACTGTGTGAAAGATACATGTATTATCTATCTCGCGAATGGAACTAACGGCAAAGGTAGCGTACGTATATTGACTGTGAACGCTTAGCGCCATCGATTTTTTGCAGAATGAAACTAAAAAAACTAAATAGGGGAGGGTGAATTACTAGTTATAACTGTGAGTCTAATTATACTGTTCTTTTCATTACAGACCCCTCACGATTACCCAAGAGTGACAGGATCGGAGCACTGGAAAAGAAAAATTCGCACCTTCTTCAGAGCCAACGATGTAGACAGTGACCGATATTTGACCAAACACGATTTTGAAATGACTGCTCATCGCATTGCAGATTATATGAAATTTAATGGTAACCAATATATATACCGTATATACACTGTATATTGTTTTGATAAGCTGACAATTGTAGTAAGTGTAAGGGCCCATTCAGAATAGGGGACTAACTAGTTCGAGGGTCAAATATGGCGACCTACTACAAAACTGCCGTCTAATCCGCTTATAGACTCTAAATAGATATCCCATTGGGAAGTATTCAAGTGGGTCGGCCATATTTGCATGACCCTCGAACTAGTTAGTTCCCTATTCTGAATGAGGCCTTAAACTATCTTTGTCCTAAATAGATTGACGTTTAAGTATTGCAATGGTCACAACTGATTTTATTTCACGGTGCATATAATTTGAATTTTGCAATAAGTCACACCAAAACGTTAGATGGCCATTGCAAGTTTTCTTTTTTACCGTTTTAGCAGAAAAAAAACGCACATTTATTACCTTGCGATTAAACCCAGGGCTTAATTTTTTGCAGACAAAATGACAAAAGAGATAATCAAGATCCGTCTGAACGCCTGGAAGGCGATCGTACAAGAAGAGAACGACGCTGAAAACTCCAAGTTGTCTGAAGACGTCTATCTTTCTAACTTGCTCGCCGTCGTCAATACCGACTTCCGCGAAGCGATTGTTGGGTTTCTTAGTGTTGATTTTGATTCCTTGGATCTTGACGGTGACGGTTTCATCTCCCCGAAGGAACACGAAGCATTTTTCTCCGGCTTTGGAATTCCGATAAAACATTCTGCGGAAACCTTTAAGATGTTTGATACCGACGGCGATGGCTTGATAACCAGGGAGGAGTTCATTCAAGGAGTGGTGGAGTTCACTTTTAGCGAAGATGAAAACAGCCCTTACAATTGCTTATTTGGGCCACTCATTGACTAAACAATTCTCAATGAACTTTTCCATGATACAAACTTATCTCAATGTATATACATTTGCTTACATCTTAATGTTTTTACGGACGGCTTTCTTTTCTTCCATCACGTTCATTTGAGATTAATGATTAAAATGGCCATAATCTTATAGCAGACGTTTCTGTCAAAATTGGTCTACACGTACCACATTATATGCAGAGGTAGAATTCTAAGTAGAAGCAATGGTATAGCAACAGGTATGTGTATTTACTCAGAATATTAAGTGATGCTATTTGCACCTACCAAAAATAAGGCATGTCGATATATACCTAAAATAACTTTTAAAGTAAGAAAGAAATAAACGAAAGTAATAATATCAATGACAAACGTCACTTTGTGTCTGCAAACGTTATTAAATGATGAATTTACATTATAAGGTAAGTGAGCGTTGCTTTAGAAAGAATGAGGAACTTATTAACATATTGAAATCTTAATATTTGCAATTTAACCTATACCCAATTTAGTCGATTCTAATTTGTAAATGTAAAATCCCATTGTTATTGCTTGAATAAATTACCTATCTATGACTCTTAAGTATATTATTCCAATAAAACTAAAAAAGGCGTTTGTGTAAATAATGCCAAATAAAGGTTCAAAAATATGATTCATTATAAACAGACAGGCATATGTGAAGACACGTCAAGTAGTATTGTGCCAGTTGTAACGCTGATGTTTGTTCGGTGCCTTATGGTGACCTTTTACATTTTATTTGTCATCGCTTATGATCTCCAAACAAATGTTGTATAAATAATCATTTGATCATTTTGCCATATTTTGCTGCCCACCTAACAAAATGCAAGGAACAGCCGCCAAAGTTTTCAATTAGAATTTTAATTGCAATGAAAGTTTTGATGCTTTTTGACAAATGTTCCCATACAAGTGTGCACCGTCGCCCATTCGCCACTCCCATAGGCCCAATAGTCGAACCCTGCAATGTTCTTTCCTGTAAACTTTTTTTGCTGGAATGCATTCTTCAGGCCGAGAGAAGCAAAATTAGCTTGGTTGCTATTTCCGAGACATTGAGCATTTTTCAATATGGCCGTCAATTTATGAGGAAATATAGAAAACGACCAGAAGTCGCCGGGTACACTTTATTAAGTGCTTCTTTGAATGTTTATCCTATCAGGAGAGAACCAGCCCCAGTAGAGTGTGTCAACAATGACGACAGCATTTTCTTGATTTGCCTGGCTACAGTGGCTGAAAAAGGATGTATTTATTCTTGATTTATTGCTTTTACAGAAACAATGACAAACTTGAATGTCTCCTTTTTCTGAGCACCCACAAACACGACACAATTTAGTGACAGCAGATAGTACTTCAAAACCCTGCCAGCGATTTTTCTTAAAAGCCTCAGTTCAGATTTTATCGTAAGTAAAGCAAAATTATACCCTTTAAATGAAAATCTGTAATTAGGTGCTCACAACTTCCTTACAATAATATTTAAACCAACAAGACGGCACGAGATTGAAGCCGATACACTTGCCGTCATGCACCTATGCCAATCTTTGAGATGACATTTTTTGCAGGGATAGATTTGCAACCCATACCGAATGCTATCTCACCTCAAAACAGAAAGGTTGCATTTGACTATAAACGCCCCCAGGTGCTTATGCTTATGCTTAGCAACGATATTTTATACTTCTAAGGGGCGTTTATTGTTTTAAATCAGCGTCTTTTTTTTAATCTGCATTATTGAGAAATTAAATGCAGATTAAACATTTTTCGATATTTTGATGGTCATAAAACCTGTCAGTACCCGTAAGAACACAATTACCAAGATGTGTAACCATTAAAGAAAATATTAAAAGAGATTTGGATTGCAGTAAACATAATAGGCAAGACCTTTGCTTGTCCAGACCTGTTGGCAATTCGCCACTGTCCAACAATCTCTTCTCCATCTTTCCATTATCCAGGGTCACGGGATCTGAACGTCCCGGTAGGACCCGTAAATATAGTGTAAATGATCATGTACAGCGACATGGGTACGGTGGTGTAATTAACCTTTTATTCATCCTGATTAAAATACTGGGTGTTGATCTTTACGCGAGATGGAGCAGATAATTGCCTCAGCTTATTCTTCGGACGTTAATGATTGCATCTGAAGGCATGCAAAGATGGGCATCAGCAGCAAGGGTACAGAACACTAACTGTAATGCCAAGTGTATTGCAAAGTATACTCACCTATCTCTACTAAGGCTGTATTCCCAGAGCTTTTAGATCGATCTATTCCCGCGGGGAGTCTCACTAAATTACTGTCAGATAATCCGGCTTAAATGTCCGTTCCTGTAAGGGGNCTTTAGTATACACATAGGGCTTCTTCTGCCATGGAGATATAATATTAATTGATAAATTAGGTTTGTTTCTGAGTATTTTCCACATCTTTTTAATTCACGTAATACATATGTGATGAGAATGTTATGTCTATCCTTTTCGAAAGCAAAACAAAACAAAATGGCTGCCATTAGCCATAGAAGGTGGGGTTCAGTTAATACCTGCGAGAGATAGGCTTACAAATAAAATGAAGCTGAATTCAGTTGTTATTCTGTTTTTTTTTTAGTATTATTATCCCATGATACATATCTGTCAGGTAATTAATGTCCATATTTTATCATTTTGGGGTAATCCAAGATGGCCTTCTTTTCCCCAAAGGAAAACTGGTGCATTAGATTTTATAGGCACTTCTAAGGCAGATGAGGGTAATCATGATATTTTTTCAAAATACTTAAGGGTATACACTTGTTACCCACCAGATAGATATCTAAAAGTCCAAAAAGAATGTGGGAAATACCGAGAAACAAAATTCATTTTATATTGAACCCAATGTCTCTCTGGCAGTAGTTGACTGTACTATTCCTATTGTGAATTGCAGCAATCTTGAATTTTCTCAATTACGCAATATGCACACTTGCTACACACCAGATTTAAAAAGATTAAGGTTAATAAGGATGTCAACATGTTTAAACATCAAACGGCTTTATTTCATGTTGGAATCAATGTCTGAACTGTTCTATTAATTGACACCTATGTGCATTTGAATGATATATTCCTATGACAACTGGCAGCTATCTTGGGTTTTCTCTGAATAATACTAAAGGATACATACACTTTCAAAACACACAGAGTCTTTCATAAGGATAAATAGGATATGAAAAACATTTAAAAACGACCCAAAGTTAACTACATTTAAATCGTACTCATTGTATCTCTAGCATTATTTGATTATGTGTTCGAATATTCTGACAAAAGGCAGACATCTTGAATTTTTTCAGAATACCCAAAGATAAACACATGCTACAGACCAGGTATACATCATAGGGGTAATAATAAATGGAATGAAAAACATGAATTATTTTTTTAAACAAACCCATGGAAATGTAATTGTATAATGAACCATATGCCTCTCTAACAGCAATTGAAACCCACCCATTAGTATTCCTGTGTTAAATTGTAGGTATCTTTTTCTCAGAATATCGAAGGATGCACACTATTTACCCACCAGATATATATATCATAGGACTAATAAGGATGGGCAAAACTTGATAAGCAAACACAAATTCACACTGGTAGTACCGGTAGATGAAAAGCCATGGATGTGCAGTTGTAATTCCAGTAGTATTCCTATGGACAGTGACGGCCATCTTGGGTTTTCTCAAAATGATCAAATATGCACATTTATTACTTGCTAAATATGTATCACAGTGTAATAATACTGTGTAAAACACTAAATAAATAAACTGAATTTGATAGTGAATTAGCTGGCATTAGTTCCAACCCTTTGTAATACTAGAAGTATTCCTATTACATATGACGGCCATCTTGGATTTTCTCAAAATGCCCAAGAATACTGTTAGTTACTCACCACATACATATTGTGTGGGTAGAAATGATGTGGAAAACACTCAGAAACCAGCTTAATTTGATAGTAAAAACTAATCTTTCCAGTTGCCATTAGTTGAATCCCCCATATACTAGAATCATGGGGCACATGGCAGCCATCTTGGATTTTCCAAAATGCCCAAGAACACTTCGTAGTTACTCACCACAAACATATTATGTGGGTGACAAAGATCTGAGAAACAGACTTAATTTGATAGTGAACAACGTATCGTTCTAGCTGGTAATAGTTGTGCACTAGTATTCCTGTGGCTGTTTCTATGGCAAATAACAGCCATCTTGGATTTTTTTTAAAAAGTCCAAGGGAACTTGTTTGCTATCTGACATATATGAATAAAACGGGCAATAAGGGTGTGGAAAACTCTGAGAAAATAATTTATTTGATAAAAATGAACATAGGTATGTACATATTTCTAAAGAATTCAAAACATTGGCGGCCATTTTGGATTTTTTGGCCAAACGGTAATTTTTTTCCGTGGGCTACGGCTCTAATTTGATTTAGAATGTCAAAAGGTACCCACATGCAAAATTTGGTGCTTTTATCCGCCGTGTCACGATTTTTTCCTTAAGCCACCGGACTAAACTGCTCACTTGTCATTGAGGTGCTTGTTCAAGACTACAGGCTGATATCTACTAGTACTACCAGTGGCTTCATTAGTAACGTTCCCACAATACTTAGTTTTCTGTCTGTGCGTACATACCCTGAAAATGGTTAGCCTCACTGATGAGAACAATGGACGTTTCTCACCCCTCTCTAGGATTACCCCTGATTATGCTAAAATAAGTTAATACAATTGAAGGGAGTTAACCACACGAAATGTGCCAAATATTTGCGAGCCGTCAGTAAAAAGCATAACTCGTGCCCTTTGGGAAAAATTCATCTCTTTTAACCAATAGGAAGCCCTATAGTGTCAGTAATACGGCTACTGGGTAATTTGACCTTGGCGTTTTTGAGGGGCTTGGCTTGGTTGTGTACCAGTACTCACTAGCTCTTCTTGCTTCCCTATGATAGTAACGGCCTAGGTCACAAGAGAGTAGTCGTCAATTTGACTGCTCCTATTGGCTGAACAATAGTAATAGTTCCAGTCTAAATGTTCAAATCGTGGCATATTGGCAAGGAATATGAAGTTAACGGACCCAAAAGCAATTACTTTGTGACATTTGGAGTTCATAACACTCCCAATATTTTACACTCGCAAAATGGAGGAGCATGCATGCTCACTTTTAAACGCATTTTCCGGTCAGATCTTATGGACTAACGTCATTATCTTGATTTGAAAAGTGTCCAGGCACTGACCACGGTCACCATTGTTGTGCTGTCGCAGAGGTCGCTTGCCTGTGACACTGGTTGTCACACAACACTGCAGACAGTGACCACTGCATATAAGGAGTTGCGCGCTGGACATTTGTGTGAAACAAACGGGCGTCAACCATATACGTACTCATACCTTGGTCAAAAGCACCGTAGGCAAGAGGTAAGTCGAATCTTTCACTGTACGCATATATTATGAAGTGGAATATCTTTCAAATACTAGTAAGTTATATGCGTCCTTTGTGTTGTGTTCGTGCTTTTTCCTACCTTCACCCGGTGTGCTCTCCCTGCGTGGAAATTACGGTAAGTACTGCGCACACCAGGTGGAGAGCCCTGCAACTTCCCTGCCTGATCACGGTGAGAAAAACTCAACCACAGCTACCGTGCAGATGTGTACGGTAGCAAAGACGAAAAATGATCAGAACTGAGACACAATACACAGTGATCTACAATCTCACTCCGTAAGAACCGTAGAACCAGTGAATACTTTATTTGAAAGAAGGAGTGACTCTTTGTACTGAAGTTAAACAGTTTCTAATTTCTCATGCACTGCACTGAAATCAATCCCAGTCTTCGGTGGTAAATGTAGTTTTTGCTAAAATTAAACGCGTCTATTTGACGCGTTTCTACTTTCAAACAGAAAACTTAAAATGGTATTGTTTAAGTAAATCGCGGATGCAGTGTAGTTACTTAGAACTCCAGGTATACACATTTGCAGCCTATCGCAGATACATGTAGTATTTTGCCTGTAAACGTTTTTTGTCGATTGAATTATGATAACCTTGCTTAAAATTATGTACAACTGCATGCAGCCTTCCATCCAAACGTCGTTTACAAAATACTCGACCATTTTCATACATTGCAGTTCTTTTAACAGAATACAGACGATTTCATGCTTCAATCTGTATACGTTGTAGTTAAGCAGAGGACAGCAGAAGCTGCACTGATGGCGGGGATTCTTTTCTCGAAGCGTCTATTAAAAGACGTCTTTTCTGGGCGTTACACACAGAAGGCACTTTTCGCGAAAATGGTGAGTTAATATACACAATACATGTAGCCCCACAGAAATAGATAGGTGTATATATAGATCAATGCACACCGGCGTATATCCTAAGCAAAAAAGCTGAAACATTTACTTCATCATTTTGTTTTTAAAAGTGCCCACTTACTGACCAACCTCAATGGCTGACCACTAATTCAGTGACACGTGAACAAACAACAAGCACACTGTAGGCACACACAAAGACCCCATTCCCATAGATTTTAGATCGATCTATCCCTGTGGGGAGTCTCACTAGTTACCGTGAGCTTAGCCGGTTTAAGCGTCTGTCCCGCCTACTAAAAGCTGTAAGGGGGTAATTGAATATGACTGCAATTTAGCGTGAACCCCCAGGGAGTTGGGTCGATCTAAATCTAAATCTCTGGATCGATCTAAATCTCTGGGAATGCACCCAAAGAGTTACACGGTTGACGTCAGTTTGTGATAATATAGTAAAGAACTTTGGTCATAAGTACTTGCACGCTGGGCAATATTGCAGCAGAAAAAGCACTTTACTCTGTTATGTAGCCCGTTCAGAAATTGTCGTAATCACCAATTTATTGAAATAGAACATTTTAAATTTCGCCAATATGTTTATCGTGACCAAGATTCATTGTAAAACCACATTGCTATTGCTTTAATTAAACGCATTTATTTGGAATTGAAGTATTTTATCTTATGGTTGTGTAAATAACATGCAGTGTAGCCACTTTAATATGCCAGTCATTAACAGATAAAACAGACGTACGCAGCCTCGTCATCCAGAAAATTATTTTGTCCGTCAAAGATGTTTCAGTCAATTGACTTTCGCGGTGATTCAGACCGCGACGAAAATCTTACCGAAAAGATTTTGTAATGACTGCTCTAAAGCAAGACCATCTTAAGTTTGAGGCAAGTTTGTAAGAAATATTCATATCCTTTCAAATTCAAATAAGCGCCTTATTAACATGCTAAATTCCTTCTTGCAAAATGTAGCAAATTTGCGACATCAGTTCGCTAAGGGATATTGAGCGTGGGTGTGATTAATCACCAACAACAAAGTTGACTTAAATATTCTTACGAGCATCGTGGTGCTTTTGATCCCACTGCGTTTCTTTCAAATCACTTGCGTTTGTACCCTGCCGTTTATTTAGCGCCAGTGAACAGAAAATATGATTTTAAACTAAGAGCATCCATTCGTAAAAGAGAACTCCAGAATTAATTAATTATTCTCTGCAAACGTATTTTACAAATACCGCTTTTTCGGAGTTTCACAAAGAAGTCGGTTATTTACAAATATGAATGTAATTGATGTTATAAATACAGGTATATCACCTAAAGAAAAAAAGGTGGGGGGTGGGGGGTTAAATCGAATTCGTTAAAGCAAAAAGTGATATCCATACCATTATGTGTATCAGTAGCTCATCTACGACAATACATCTTCGTTTATATTTAGGTACACACTTTAAGAAGTGTACTGCGTAACCCTACTCCGTTGTACTTACCATTACCCCTAATTCAGGTGAACAATGTGGAGGAAGTCATTGAAATCCAGTTTTGATGAAATGATAACTCATTCTGTCGCAATTTAAATTACACAAAATAGAAAATTGTGGAGTTCAAGTGTGTCTCGATCGTTATCGGGAAAATGGGTGCATTAAGGGGGATGAGTATTGTTTTGGATGAGAGCGTCGATCCTCTTTCTTATTATATAATTGGTTCATCCGTTCCTTTCTCTTAACTGACCCAAAGAGTTTACAATTTAAACCACTTTGACAAGTAACTGGATAGTTTTTATATCTTTCACAGAAAAGGACCAACTTTTTAAATGTTGCATTTCATAATACTGTGTTTGTTATGGCTACCATTACATGTAACTTATCTAATGCTGTGTGACATAATACTGTGTTTACTATGGCTTCATATTAACCTCATCGCCTGATAGTACTCAGTACATGTATTCGTGACACCTGAAAAACCTTTGATGTTAATGATCCAAAGACAAAAAAGGTACAAACAGTTTTTACATCATTCAAAAGACTTGAAAAGAAATGGCTATTTGCAAGTTGTGATATGGATTTCATGTATTAATGCTCTCTAATTCTTTTATTCCAGTCTCCTCACGACTACCCGGTTTTGACAGGATCGGAGCACTGGAAAAGAAAAATCCGCACGTTTTTCAGAGCTCATGATATCGACCGCGACGGATTTCTGACCAAAAAAGATTTCGAAATGACTGCTCATCGCGTTGCTGATTACATGAACCTTGATGGTAATAACCCCAACCCCTGAAATTAAGTTAACGTCTGATGTATGTTAAGAGCATACGAGTAGTTCAATTAAATATACAACTCGCTATTGTTCTGGGGCAAGTTTACCGCAAGAGATAATAAAGTATCAATATTATGACTTATGTTACATTATTTAACAGAAATTAACAGTGAGTTAGATTAACAGCTAAATTGTTTTCATGGCTTTGTGACATTTATTGATTGTAAATGTGTGTTTAATTTAATTTATTGCAAATAGAAATGAAATATTCCCAGTTTTTCTTATAACAAAATCTAGTTTTGCCTTTTTAATGTTTATTTCAGACAAATCGACACAAGAATTACTGAGAAGTCGTCTAAAAATCTGGGAAGGAATTATTCAAGGCGGGGACCCGGATGACTTCAAGGTATCTGAGAAAGTTTATTTTTCTCATCTCCTCGCTACCCTAAATACCGAATTTCGCGAAGCAGTTGTTGGATTCGTAAACAATGACTTCGATTCAATGGATCTTGACGGCGACGGCTTCATCTCCCCGAAGGAACACAGAGCATTTTTCTACGGCTTTGGAATTCCGACGGAGCATTCTGCGGCAGTCTTTGAAGCGTTTGATACCGACCGCGATGGCCTGATCAGCAGAGAAGAGTTCGTTCAAGGAGCGGTGGATTTCACTTTAAGTGAAGATGAAAACAGTCCTTACAATTGCTTTTTGGGGCCACTTGTGAAATAAACCATTTATGGGCGCTTTAGCTCTTAAGATTTTATCATGGAGCCCACAACACCTATTAAACAAAAGGTTACAGACATACATGTTAACACTGTATAATAGCTAGCGTCTAAATGTATACACATTTTCTTACAACTTAATGTTTCTACAGACGGTTTCCCTTTCTTCCATCACGTTCATTTGAGACTAATGGTTAAAAATGGTATTTAAAACAATTATAATAACATAACACGCGTTTCTTGCAAGTTGAAAATTGGCCGACCACATTATATTCAGAGGTCGAATTCTAAAAAAGAAGCAATGATAGCACAGGTTCAATGACATAAGTAATGACAGTAGTAGTAATGTAATTATGTGGTTATATATAGTGTTCTTTTTTATGAATTTATTATATACCCTTTCTTGTGGTAAGCACATGGCGACAACTATACAAGGTACTTACTGGGATCTATATATTTTGTGTGTGGGGGTCCCGGGGATTCTTCAAAGAGCTCTAGATTTCTTAGACGGACGCTCTTCAGAATATACTACACTATAGGTTAGATCATACTACTGAGTACATGTAGGTTTAAAATTTTCAGTTGAACAGTTTTGTTGGAATCGGTATTTTTCATGGCACACTGTTATGCATGAATATACATGTATATATTTGTATTGTTAAGCATGATTATGTATATTTGTATTGTCAATGCCTTTCAATTTTATGTATGGTAAGGATATAAAAATGTATAGTATTGTGCCCACTGTTATCTCGCCATTATAATTCTGTGTAAATGTTATAAGCATATTTTGACACAAAAGTCATGAAATAAATACTATAAGCATATTTACTGATCTCCCTTTTGATTTAATTATAACTTTCACTTTCAGCACTTAAAAAGCTTTCCTTATTCAAACCTACATTAGAACACTGTAGCTTGTGGTTGAATATGCTCTGTGGGAACCCAATCTAAAATGCTTTACGAAACTGATTTGTCATCATTTTGAGCCCAGGGAAAAGGGGAGAGAGATGGAAAAAGTATTTCAAGCGCCGGTGTATCGTGACAGAGAGTCCCTCATGATAGATAGTCCGCTTTCCTTTCATTTGTCAGCCCTCGCCCTAGATTTTGTCCCACTGAGGTCAGGCTAACTTTTACCATTATTGCAAATGGAGGGCGTACTTGCTGTTACTAAGACCCTCAGTTACACGGGTCGTATGCAATTTCAGCTCCAAAAGCCATGCTCACAGACAAACTCGATACGACACGAACCACATATGGAACTCGTATATATTTTCAGGGGCGGATCCATGATTATTTGAAGGGGGTCCACGGATGCAAATCCGACCCCCCCTGGAGGGCCTCGAAAATTTTTGGTAATTTAGAGGGAGAACAGTGCCATTTGGTACGGTTTAGAAATATGACTCAGCTAGTCCAAATTCTAATTTTAAGGTGGAGGGCACTGGTGTGATATTTTCAGAAATTTAGGGGTCTGGACACCCGTGACTCCCCCCCCCTAAATCCGCCACTGATTTCGAGTGGCAGAGAGACGTCAACACCGGGAGCACAAATCACATATTAAAAACCAATTCACGCCTCGCCATTATACATGTATATATTTTTTGGACCAAGTAAACTATAAATCGCCATGGTGCACGTAGATTTGGTATTCATTAAAGTCAAAGTTGAATTTGAAATTAATTCTTACAGGCACCATGGTTCTCCCATAAAAATGCATTTCAATTCACCCGCATATCTTCTTTGTGGTTTATTTCTATTTCAAAGTCAGCAAACAGAATAGTTGACCTTAAACTTACATGTAGAGCATTCATCAGTGTGGCTGTACGCAAGCGTCTCGATTCCATAACACGCCCATACTCGCCCCATGTAATATACTGTAACCTCTATGTGGTATCAATATTCGCAATACGCGATGCTTTCGAGTTACAGAGCCCAGATCACGGCATCAATGGAGAGGATTATTCTTGCCAGTCGTTCCTTACAGGCCACGATTTATCGGCGTTTTACCCAAAAACCGATCATTTTGAAAAAGGTGAGTGTACATTAACTGACATGACTTTTTTCGCCTAAAGGCAGAAAACGGAGCTCAAATGAAATCGTGATAGCAACAATGACCGCATTCACATCGAGAAGAGCCGAGGCTAAGCAAGGCCGAGACCTAAATATGGCGGACGTGCATGAAAGGAAAACCGCCTAATCCTTTAATGGTCTCTCCGCCTCTCACACGCCTCCCCATGCGTCGTCCCTGCTGGGGTACAGTCATTAAATCTCGGCTCCATTCGTCCGGAAGCTACCTGAGAAAAATTAAGTGCGCATGCTCATTGGTCTTGGGTCAGCTGACATTATCTCTGCAGATAGCCGATTCATTGCTGCTCTACGGGCCAATTCATGCCTTTTTTTGTCTCTGTTTTGAAAGATAATAGAACAGAAGAGCTTTTTTCCTTCGATCGCCTCCAGCTGCCATGCTTTCTTCACCTCGAGTTTAACTGAAGGTCTTGCGCACTTAATTTTTTCTCAGGTAGCTTCCGGGCCAATGGAGCCGAGATTTAATGACTGTACCCTCGCTTTGGGAGGCGTGTGAGAGGCGGAGAGACCATAAAAGGATTAGGCGGTTTTCCTTTCATGTACGTCCGCCATATTTAGGTCTCGGCCTTGCTGAGCCTCGGCTCTTCTCGATGTGAATGCGGCCAATGATATGCACACCCTTATGTATATCACAGCTACGACAATGTATTTATTTTACAGGTAATTATTTTCTTTTCATAAAGAAAATGCACCAAAGCGTCAGCACAATCATGATATGTACCTGTAGAAATGTGACACATTCCACGTTTTTTGATAGAATTCAACAGAATGTTTCATCAAAACGAATGTCTTTTTCGTACATTATTTGTTATTATCTATTGCATATACGGAGGTTTCAATCGGCGACAATGTTTATACATAACGCAAAACATACTATACTAATACATATACTGTATTGGATTCCATTCGTCACTGAAGAGTTCATTCATTCCAGTCTCCTCACGACTATCCGGTTGTGACAGGATCAGAGCTTTGGAAAAGCAAAGTCCATACATTCTTCAGAGCCCATGATTTAGACGGTGACGGATATCTGAGCCAAAATGACTTTGAGATGAGTGCTAATCGCGTCGCAGATTACTTGAGCATTGACGGTAACTGTTAATCTGCATTTATAACTTGGCGTTTGTGTTAAGTGATCAATTGCATTTTATTCTCATTGGCAGCCCAATGTGCAACCGTGTAAAACATAAAAATTATATTAGCCTTCACGTTATTTTACAATATCACTCGGGTGACGGTGTATTATCTCACATCTGAGTGAAGATGGAACGTTAAGCGTACAAAATAAATATTTCAACCGATATTTGTGACATTGAATAACACGTTCACTACTGTTTATGTTTTATGTGTCAAATTTCAACCAAATCTAATATGCGAAGTTATTCTTATTTCGAATCGTTTTTCTTGTTTGTCTTCAGGTATAATGGCAAAAGAATTAAAGAAGAATCGTTTAAAACTCTGGGAAGCCATTGTTAAAATGGGAAAAACGCTGCTGACTTCAAGCTGTCAGAAGAGGCTTATCTTTCAAGCTTCCTTGCTGCCGTCAATTCCAACTTCCGCGAATCTCTAGTTGACTCAATAAGTTTCGACTTCGATTGCATGGATATTGACGGAGACGGTTTCATCTCCCCAAAGGAACACGAAGCAGTTTTCTTCGGCTGGGGAATCCCGATAAAGCACTCTTCGGATGTCTTTAAGGTGTTGGACGCCGACGGCGATGGCTTGATAAGCAAAGAGGAGTTCATCGAAGGAGCGGTAGATTTCACTTTTAGCGAAGATGAAAACAGTCCTTACAATTGCTTTTTCGGACCACTTGTGAAATAAAACAATCATCCGTGGTCCCTTTGATTCGTAAGGCAAGATTACGTAGACAATGTTCAGCGTAAATGTACCCTGCAAAACCAATGGTGCCCTTTCCACTGCCAGCATTTTGATAAAATGCAGACCTACCCAACTACCAGACTCGGCACATAAGGATCCTGAATTAACTGGTATATCGGACCACACTACCCGTTTTCAAGGTGTGTGTCAGATCGCATTTCGGAGTATCAGTCAGAACACCGACAGGATGAGCCCACGCTTGGCTGTCACCTTGATTGGATAGTAAACGGTTGTCGTAAATCGCTATATGATTTTAAAACCGGGTGCATAAATTTGAAAACCACCTAGAACAACCTTAGACTGTCACATTAATCTAATACAATGCAAAAAACCCTTTCAAAAGTGGTTAAAGCATTCAAACCGAATGTCGTAAAGTCCCCATATACCCCCATAGAGACAATAAAATAGAGTACTCTAAAGTTAGAGTACAGTCTAAGGTTGTTCTAGGTGGTTTTCAAATTTATGCACCCGGTTTTAAAATCATATAGCGATTTTACGACAATCGTTTACTATCCAATCAAGGTGACAGCCGAGCGTGGATGAGCCCGCGGTCGTCCTACAAAATTTGTTCTGGGGTGTGATACTCCGAAATGTGATCTGACACATACATTGAAAACGGGTAGTGTGGTCCGATATACCGGTTAATTCAGGATCCTTATGTGCCAAGTCTGATAGTTGGGTAGGCCTGAAATGTGGACTTTCCGTCATACGAAGGAAGGAATTCACCCACCTATATACACAATCTAGAAGTTATCTGCGCCATTACACATAGGGCTAGTACCATCAAAAGACAGGGCAAGTATAGAAAAGCAGTGACAATTGTGACATTTGGGACAGTATGTAATTCTCTCACGTTCAATTAAGAATAACGGTTACAGAATCAACATCATGAATTATTTTACCCCTTAGGTACTGGTACACTGTGTGACACTGATTGGCCTACGAGATGATATTTCACGAATATTATACAGAAACTTTTTTTTTTATAAAATAATGCAATGACAACGGTGCGTCAGGACAAAAAGTAATATGATCTGCACCTGAAGTAAAAAAGACTTGTCAATATACCCGCTAACACACGATGTAATTTGTTAAAGAGAAATACACTGTAAATAGATCAAAAACCGTAAAATCACTGACGGCAGACTGTGTAAGTCAAGTTTGGCGTACAAAGGCCTAAAGAGATCCGACCCACACAGACATATAAAGCGCAGACTGCATACCGGTAGCTTGGATATTTTGTTTTCAGACAAATGGAGACAGGTACCTCGTGCGTTTTGGGACTTATCAAATTGTTTCAGACACCGTGACAACGATATGGTGATCTGTTTTTGGCCTTTCTTTTGCCAGGGGAGAGGTGTAGTGAATTGATGATACGCATATCCATATTGTGTCATGTAATATTCACGGTTGCAACAAAGAATCTTATATTCAATGCAATAACAATATTTTTCACCTTAAACTGAAACCGCCCCTCCCATAGATAAAGAGTAAGCCGCATTATAGCATGCAAGAACGTCTTTGTGAATATACACAGACATGTTCATGTATACCTTACGTAGCTAGTGAACCCGAAAGTGTCAGTTACTGCATCGACTTTTTCATTTAAAGCCATAAAAAGAACGATTACCCAATTTTTTGATGCAGCTCTGAACACAAAACTATTTGCATTCTGGTATAACTAACTCGCTTTTCTTCCAATACTTAGTTACGGATCCCTAGACAACGGAAAAATGTCGTTGTTACGTTTCTCCAAAAAACTTGTCCAACGTTCGTTTTGGCGTCATTTTTCGCAGCAGACGATTTCCATACAGAAAGTGAGTATTCTTCACCAGACAACAAAAGCTTTATAGTGCATCTTGAAAAAGAAATAACGAGTACGAGTGCAGCAAGATTATTTAGTGAACGACAATTGCTCATCCGAAAAATGGGTTGTAAAGGGGCCAAAGCCCCTCTTTGGAAGTGCACGTCTTCCTTCCCCGAACAGCGTAGAAGTGTATACTTGTAACGCACGCTTTACGTACGCTAAGCAACCAGTCTTAGATGCAGAAAATATTCATCTCACACAGCTGAGTCACTTCGTCAGCGGGCCCTTTGATTTTTATTCTGTGTTATATTTATTCTTTCTTAAATCTAGATAATCCGACCTGCCGACGGAATTTAGTTACAATTAGCAAAGGGTATAGCACTCTTTTCTTCTGTCTGTAATGGTAGACAACATGCAATGAGAGCCCTGATCAACAACTATTTTTTGCAAACTTATGTCACTCTTGCTTCACGGACAATAAAGGGTTACATCTTGTTCATGTATGGTCAGATTTACACTGTTATATTTGGATTTGTGTTTTTTCTGTTTTTCTCAATAATTTGTGTAAAGAATGTGAGTTAATGTGAATCTTGTTCAAATTAACCTAAAGGTACATCACACGTATTCCAGACCCCTCACGACTATCCTATGGTGAAAGGTTCGGAAATATGGAAAAGAAAATTCAGGACCCTCTTCAGGTCCAATGATGTAGACGGCGACGGATACCTGACAAGGAGAGATTTTGAATTGAGCGCCCATCGCGTTACAGCTTACATGTGCCTTGACGGTAGCACAGCAAAACATTCTATTTTATATTAGTTTTGTTTATTAGAGAGCTGTTGTTTGTGCACACATGAGTCGATCAACTTAGTGTTAACTTGCTACAATATCAAAATGATGAATTATGACCACAACAAAATGTTACGTGATTGTAGCTTAAAGTGACATCAAAACCTTTTCAATTACAATGGATACTTACTAAGGTAATTGGATGAGATGTGCATGTAATCACGCCATTTGTTGAATCTCGCTCTGTTGTTTTTTTGTTTCAGAAAACGAAGCAAAAAAGGTATTGAAAAACCGTTTAGACATCTGGGAAGAAATGACGAGAGACATAGGCAAACCGGATGGCTCCAGAGTTTCAGAAGATGAGTATATTTCCAACTTCCTGCAAACCGTTAACACCAGTTACCGTGATTCGGCTGTAAGCTTTGCCTCCACTGACTTCGACTCCATAGATCTTGACGGAGACGGTTTCATCTCCCCAAAGGAGCACGAGGCGTTTTTCTACAGTTGGGGAATTCCCACAGAGCGCTCGGCAGATGTCTTTAAAACACTTGATAGAAACGGCGATGGCTTGATAAGCAAAGAGGAGTTCATTCAAGGAGCGATGGATTTCTCATTTACCGAAGATGAAAACAACCCCTACAATAATTTTCTTGGACCACTTGCAAATTAATTGTTTTGATAAATTGAAGTTATTCAAAAATGCAGTGGATTGCAAGTAACGCCCTAACATCAAACGTAAACCTATGTACATATTACAAGCTGTGTGGGAAAACATTTCGACTCAATGCCCCTACTAGTATGTAGAAAAAATTACCTTCATGGCAAGAAGGATGCCCCACCAAAATAGACCTCGTCATTACAGTATGTTTAAAAGCATTAAAACGTGACTCCATTCATGTAATAACAGCACCCGTAACTGTACATAATATGCATCTTATATTGACTTCAGTAAGGCATTTGGCAGTGTTTATAGAAAAAATTATGCATTCTTATTAAACTTCTAGAACAAAACAAAAGGATGTATTTTTTTGCAAACATACGGTCGATGTATCAACAAGGTAAAGTTCATGGTACATGAAAACTAGCACAAGTATAATTCATTCCGTTCTAAACGTTCAAAGGGGTAAACACAGGCGATGACATTGTCCCCTTTTGGTTTAATCTCCTTATACTTTATTTACTTAGACTTATGAATAATATGCAATTAATTTCTTATACTTATCAAAAATTCACTGCCTGGCATTGTCTTTGCAGACTGTCGGCTGCTACTGTCATAAAGTGCTTCCAACCTACGATTTAACCCCGTCTAGCAGCTACAGATAAAGGACACATGTACCGGTATCAATAAACCTGTCTAAACTGATTAGTTACAATCAACAGAAAGAGAGAAGTTATTACATAAATAGGAAACTAAAAAAAATGTATGCCATGCCATGATGATAGGAGACCTGTGTATATCTGATGAGCATGTGGAAAATGCCACAGCGGTATTTATAGGTGTGATGCAACATACAGAGACCGCCGGGTAACTCTTAATTTGCACATACAAAGGTACTGTGGCACTGAGTATGCAGATGGTGTATTAGGGGCACTTTTACACAACGTGTCCAAATACCGATCCCTACATTATAATTTGGATGATTTCACGCATGGTAACAATAGAAAGATAAGGAAAAAATGGTCGTGTGTGGAAAACTTCAAAGTCGTACAGCCAAATCAATTAATTTATTCTAAACATGCTTCGTTTTGCATTTATACGCTGTACCTGTAGCACATGCATGGATTTAAATAACGTCAACCCATGTTTCGAGTCGCGCTTTGGTGAATTGCATGAAAATAAACTACAGTAGTTATTCTGACTTCAGTAGCTTGAAATGATTATACACCTAAACAAACTTGTCCCTACACCATTCATACGTTGGCCTTGCAGAAACGAAAAAATACTTTGACACAAGGTTGCTTCAATTGTTATCGGAATACCTCAAATGCCTGTTATTTCAACGAACCAGCCAGATAATGTTCTATACACAATAGCTCTCCTGACATTGGGTCAGCCCGTCTGCAACGAAATAATGTTACCATATGGTATAGAGGAGACGGTCTATAGAAACTCTGTGAAGCGATATTATGTATCATCAGACGTGCATATAACATTACCTGTCAACGCCTTTATTAATGGCAGCACGTCTTCTTTTATATACAGCCTATGTTGCCTCATGCCCAGCGAACCGATTCCTCGTGTCCCCATTCACCCTGACACCAAAACTCCGCGGATTGCCCTTGAATAAGCCAGGAAACACTGCGCCGTTTTGGTCATTATGTAAAAATTTCCGTTAAAATAATTGTCGATTTCTATCTTTTTACCCAATTATTCAGTGAAGTCAGGAAACTGCTTTAAGCCTTAATTTAGAAACCGTATCTTGTATTTATGAAGAATGAGAATTTGTTTATGTCGGGGAATTTATAAGCATTGCTAGACTGAATAAGTAACGATCATGATAGACAAATTACCAGCTGTCGAATTGCATGTGAAGAGCAACAGTTTTGTTTTAGAGGGGATGAATGTACTAGCTGTCAACTTAGGCCCCAATTTAAAATTGCAGCATAATGAAAAACCATTTAACCATAGCAAAAAGGTGAATGGAAATAAATGTGATCATTCGGACAAGTATTTCAACAAAACAGAATCAAGATAAATAAAACCGACGGTAAAAACAGACTGTAGCCTCTGTGTGTCTGCAAATGTTATTAAATAATGGGTATATAGTAAGTTTTTTTTACGCTTTTTTATGTGCAGTTATTTAAACGTGCAATTGAGCCGATGTCAAACAACACTTAGTTTGGGATAATGGCATAAAAATATCCAACCCCTACAGAAAAATGCAAACTGCATTTGTAATCTGACAAACGGAGACAGGCACTTTCATGACTGAACAAAGCGCCTATAACCCCGTTCATCTTTTTGGCCTATAACAATAATTTTGACGTGAATTGATGCTACACATATTCAGGTTGTATATACATGTATAATACCTTCGAACAAATTTTGAGTGGTGATGCAATGCTTTTCAACCCCGCTGAGAATCGTCACTATCACATCGCGTACAAGGCAAGAGCGGTGTCGCGTCTGATACTGTGAAATGCGTACTGATACACGTGTCACCTTGAAAACGGGTAGTGTGGTCCAATTTACCGATGAATTCAGGATCATTCGGTGCCGAGTCTGGTAGTTGGGTAGGCCTGACCCACCTCCAAGAGAAATACCTTGTAGGTATGCGCAGAATAAAATGAAAACACGTCTTCATGCCATTTAAAACTACGTGTTATCAAAGACCTTACGTAACCAATGGTCGTGTTGGTTTTAGTAACTGCATCCAGTCTTTCATCTAGAATCATAAAAAGGAATAATTAAGCATTACCGGTCAGAAAGTTTTCATTTATGATATATCCTGAAATTTGATTTACCTGGTGACTGTTTCGTCTGTTCACTCTGACAGGCTTGGTCACAACTGAATTACCTGTTCAGGTGAAGATGAACAGGTAATTACCTCGGTCTTGATGATGACTTGTTAGTCCCTCTCGCTGACTGTTTCGTCTGTTCACTCTGACAGGCTTGGTCACAACTGAATTACCTGTTCAGGTGAAGATGAACAGGTAATTACCTCGGTCTTGATGATGACTTGTTAGTCCCTCTCGCCCCCCCCCCCCCCCCCGGGGTGGGTTTGAGAATGTCGTCATACACAAGCACACAAGCTGTCCCATGTGTATGACGACATTGGATTGCGCCTTTTACAGACTAGAGGTCAATTACTTGTGACAACCACTTGGTCATTCACTTGGGTTTTTAGAGTCAGTCAATGGGCCCCAGGAGGTTTTTCTAGAGCTGCTGGTGATTTTATCAGCGATAAAACCAACATTTTCTCTAACGGGCTGCAATTACAGTTTACTCTGGTATTGTCTTCTTATCAGATATATCTCCAGAACCTCCCCCTGACAGCGCCTGAATGGGACTTACCTGGATTTCCCCCTATCAGAAGACCGTTACAGGTGATTTAGCTCACAGAAATAGATCGTATCTGTTACTTTAACGATAAGATCAGTGTTTCGATCAGTTCCTCAATCAAGGACTCTAATTATATCTGTCTGTCATCAGAACTAGCAGGGCCAAGTTGACAGTGACAGGCAGGTGCTCTAGGCTGATTTCTTAATTGACAAATGCAAGTGGTACATGATCATTGCAATTCTGAAAATGGTGAAAGGATGTTGTGTGTCTGGCAGTACAGCTAACAATTATAAAAACCCACAGACAAAATTTTGTCAGCTGCCAACATTACCAGCACGACGACTTGAATGGCTAAGAGCAATCAATCGTGCTAATATAAATCCAGATGGGATTTTTGACATAAATAAGATGTGGAACCCTACCTCAAAATTTGTTTATGTGAGCTCAGCCCATTTTGTCACTGGTACAGTAATCATTAATGTGTTCAATATTTTAAGTGATTTTTTTATATTTATTGTAAGACTGTTATTGAATAAGTATATATTCTAATGTTTTTAAATTTAAAAATATGTATTCAAAATGACTTTGTTTTCCTACAGGGGCCAATGTTAATGATCCAGGGCATCCAGGTGACTGTCCGTCAATTATTCCACAGAATATTACCACCCAAGAAAAGTGTACACAGAAGGTGCTACGCTTTGAACGTGCAGCTAAAAATGTTGAACAGAATTTAAGATATACAATCAATATTTATTAGGGTCGTTTTTCAACATAATGATGGGTTTGCTTTTTTGTATAGGCCCAACTACTTGTAAATAGCTTCAAGATGTGTACTCCTTGCTTGTTTTTACATTAAAAGTATGTTAATCTCATAACCTCATAAAAAGTGAATTGATATCTTACAGGTGTCGTTTTTCTATGTTATATGTTTCTGTAATTTGGATCACACCCAATAAAGAAATTTAAACAAACCTGTACGGACGGATACAACTCCCAAGAATTCACTGCACATTGTGATGCACGAGGTGACCTTGTGGAAGATCCACATGAAGGTATAATACTAGTAGTTTTTTGTCTAAGTAGAAGTAGTAGCTGAAAGAGGTCAGAATGTTGACACTTCTGAAAATGCATAATCTTCATCCTTTGTCAGTTTTGATTCCGTTTATTAATATATTGCCATTTTAGATATTTTCTGCTAAATTTAATCAAGTTTGAGTATTAGGTACCCCCAACCACAAGACCGTTATTGTGAAATTTGGTATTGGCGTACAATGATATTATGATTCATCATTAAGTTATTACTACCGAACAGATAACTCATTTATTTTTTGTGATACTTCAGCCATACAAGCAGAGGACAGTGTTCCAAAAAAAAAAAAAAAAAAAAAAAAAATGAATGAACACACTATTGGAAATGTCAGAAAGAGAGCAGATATATGAAGAGACGAGCTCGTTGAGACATGAAAGAGATGAGGCCCTGTCCCGTATTGCAAGTTTGGAGAAGTTACTTACTTTGACATCACTCAGTACGTCTTCTGTTGAAGGCAATGATGAGGCGTGTAAAATGATGACTGGTCTTTCATGGGGTGTATTCATGTGCCTTACTACTGCAATGAGAGCCTTGTTCCCATCAGTGAAATAAGGTACTTTACCCTTGAAGGAGCAACTGTTTGTGACACGTACTTTTGAAATTAAGACACAATCTCACGTTTGAATTTTTAACACATATTAAGGGGATTCCCAAAACAACTATGATTGACATTTTTTGGAAATGGATTGACATGCTCTATTCCAAACTAAGCTTCACAATTGTACCGACACACAGAGAACATATATTTAGAACATTACCAGAAGTATTCAAAGATAAATTCCCCCGGTTAACGTCAATTGTGGACTGTTGTAAAATATTCATAGAGGCACTACAAAATCTCTTAGCCCGTGCACAGACTTATAGCAGCTACAAAAACACACAACGATTCATTTTTTTATTTCCTGTAACCCGAATGGCCATATCAACTTTTTGTCTAAAATTTGGGGTGGTAGAGCATCTGATGTGATGATAGTGAGAGAGGTTTCCTCCTTCATGACGAGTTAGCAACACGATGCAGTGCCCAGCTCCTCACACCAGCTTTCACAAAAGGCCATAGAAAAATGCCAGGTATTGGCCTACAGGGATAAAGTAAGGTGTCCTCACTTAGGACCCATATTGAAAGACTGATACATGTTGTCCTAAAATAGGTACACTATTTTGAAAGGCACGTTACCCCTGAGATGTGACAAAAGTATTAAAGATGAAAGTATGGATGCTGCAGTATCAAGTGGTGATGAAATAGAGTGTGTGCAGCTTTGGTAAACCTGGGTCCATCCATAGTGTTTAAGTAGTCATGTAACTGTAGGGAAGTGTTAATGATAAATTGTTTTGATATTTAGCTTGTGACTATTAAAGCAGTTGCTTAATTAGTTGGCTCATGTTATAGGAATCCTCAGACGTAACTCTAGACAAAATTTTGAATACAAATTGATTGCTTATCTTATTGTTGCCTGTTGATAGATTAGGAAATAAAATGTGTATTCAAAGTTGTAAATTTTTATTGCATTTTTACTATTATTTTCATTTTATAGAGAAAGTACTGTATATAGTGTAACAACCCCAGATTGTGTTAGTTGGGCTCAACCGGAAAAGGTCAGATTGTGTGGGTTGGGTTCAACCGGAAAAGAGAAAGAGAGTGGAGGCCGGGAAGGAGAAAGGAAGGGAGTCACCGTGGAAAGCTAATGTTTCCAGGAATTTATAGACCAAAACATATATAGCCTGGAAATAGAGCAACCCAGCATGGTGACCTTTATGAAATGATTACAAAGATAATGACATTTCAGTGATGGTGAGCTTTATGAAATGATAACAAAGACCGTGACATATCAGTGACATTTGTAACACCGGCGCCGGTGTCCACGTCAGTGACCGGTTTATCATTCATGATAACTTTCATGACGAATTATTCAACCTCCCTGGTATATAAAGAGAATGATGTCGACATGCCGCCTCCTCCACCGTCGCTTTCATCGTTTCTAGTACCAGTGCCACCATGAAGATGTTTAAACTAGAAGGACAGCTAGTGTTCCGGATAACTGTGTCAACGTGTCGCCTCCTCCATCATCGTCTTCACCGCTTTTAGTACCAATGCTTCCATGAAGACGTGTGAACGGGAATTAAGTAGGATTGTTACATAGTTTATTTTGTCAAATGACTATGCATTTAGAGACATTGTTGATATATATTAATAAATTATATTTGAGAGTACATATAAAACTTTATTTTGTCATAACAATAGAAATGATATATGATATTAAAACAATAAATTCTGTTTGTGATGGGATAGTATTTTAGCATTTGGTGCATTTCTTTTTTTTTCTTTTTTTTTGTGGATGGGGGGTGTCTACTCTTCAGGTGCATTTAACTAAATTGTTTCAATAATGTAAAAATTATGGATAATAAATCAGTCTTTTTTAGAGATATTTTGAAACAATAGATTTAAACCATGTATATAGGTTGGTGATAGTTGCATTTGAAAGTCAAACTACCAGTGGCTTTTAAAGATGGGTAACAGGACACCCAACTCTTCCATAATGAATATACATCATCATTTATTAATGTGTCATGTGTATAGAGCACCCAGCCTTTCGGGCTTATAAGACACTTGTTGTATACATTTTTCCTGTCTTAAATCAAAAATCTTAACAACAAATTTTGGTGATTGCATCAATTTTTTTTCCATTATATGAATATATTATTGAGAATGAACAACTTGGTAATATTGAGACTAATTATAATCTCATTAAACAAAATGCAGCTACCTGTACGGGAGGTGGGACAAACTGACAGTCTCACTTATTGGTGTACTCTCACTTTTGTTTATCCACATTATCAAGTTTTCTTATCAAGTTGCCTCCCCAGGTAGAGGTGGGGTAAACAAATAATGTCACTCTTCCAGGTATTCTTTGAGACACTGTCACTTTTAACTGTTTCACCAAACCCTACTTGATCAAGCTTCCTGCCATTGTCAATCTCCAGGTAAAGGGGGGGATAAACAAATAATCTCTCTTGTCCAGGTATCCCTTTGGTTCAAGGGGGGGGGGGGGGGTTCTCCTAAAAAATTAAAAACTACATATGAAAGTCCAGAATAGTTAAATATATTTTAATGAGGTAAGCATGCCTGTTAATGTTCACCTTTGATGGTATCAGCAGTGAGTAACCTAAGATACCGTGTAACTCTATTGATTGCAATCAAAATGTAATTATTCCAAGTAAACTTTTCCCAAAGACAACTGCATAGTTACTTTAATGGTAGAGCCTGGAAGTAATCTTTTTAGTAAAAAGTAACATTTGAGTTTATTCATAGGGAAGAGGAGGCAAATCCCAAGGATGCATCATGTGTTCTCCAAGAAATGCAAGGAACATTACAAATAACACATACACACACATATATACACAAAAAACAACAACAAAAAAGATAGCAAAGAAACAAAGAAAAGGAATTATTACAGTAAAAGAAAATGATGCTGATTAACAACTAAGCAGAATAGTGAAATCAATCAGATGAAATAACCCATCATACGAAGGAAGGAATTCACCCGCCTACGTATATACACGATCTAGAAGTTAAGGAAGTATAGAAAGAAATGGGAGTGTGCATGACATTTGGGACAATATGTACCTTTCCTTCTCTCACGATTCTCTCATTAATTAAGATTAATGATTGCAAAATTAACATAATTAATTATTTTACCCCCATTATGTTATGGCGCTGTTCTTGCTTATTAAAGATTGGCCCACGAAATTTCACGAATATACAGAAGACATTTTTTTTTATAAAAGAATGCAATGATTACAGCACGGAGTGTCGGGATAAAAAGCAATACAGTCAGTAAAACACATTAATATATCCGTGGTTATAAATGACGTAATTATATATAATTGGTTAGAAAGTAATAAATCACTGATGGCAGCCTTTGTGTGTCTTCAAGAGTTTGGCTTACATGTACAAAGGCCAAGGAAGATCCGACCGGTACAGAAAAGCGCAGATTAAAAAGCTTGAATATTTTGATATCTGACAAACTAAGACAGGTACATTGTACGTTTTGGGACTTACCAAATCGTTTCAGACACCGTAACAATGACATGTTTATCTGTTTCGGCCTATAACATTTTTTTTTGTCCGAGGAGAAGTGCAGTGTATTGATGATACTCATATTTGAATTGTGTCACGTTATAGGCCTACTCACAGTTACATCAAAGAATCCTATATTCAATGCCAAAACAATATTTTCTGACCTTAAACTGAAACCGACTCCCTCATAAAGAAAGAGTGAGCCTCATTATAGCATGCAAGCACGTGAATATTCAACGACATGTTCATGTATACATAACCTGTGACCCCAAAAGTGTCAGTTACTGCATCGACTCTTTCATTTAAAGCCATGCAGAACGAACGATTACCCCATATTTTTGATGCAGCTCTGCATACAAAACTATGTATATCCAGTAAACCTAACTCGCCTGTCTTCACAAATGTTAGTTCAGGATCCCTAGACAACGGAAGAATGTCGTTGTTACGTTTTCCCAAACAACTAACCCAAGGTTCGTTTTTGCGCCATTTTTCGAAGCAGACGGTTTCCATTCAGAAGGTGAGCATATATACACCAGACAACGAAAGCTTTAAAGTGTATCTTGAAAAAGAAATAACGAATACGAATAAAGTAAGATTATTTAGTGAAGGACAATTGCTCATCCTGAAAACGGGGGCAGAAGGGGGCTGAAGCCTCTCCGCTTTTCTTTGGGAGTACACGTCTTCCTGCCAAAAACAGTGTAGCAAATCAAAACAAAAAGAAGCAATTTTCTATTTCTGTATTTCTATATTTGTCGTTGCCGTTGTCGCAGGGACGACGTGTGGGGAGGCGGAGAGACTATTAAAAGATTAGGCGGTTTTTCTTTCATGTACGTCCGCCATTTTTAGGTCACCGGCTTTGTAAAGCCTGGCTTAATTCGTTGAGAATGCGCTCCAAGAGACCATTCCCAGAGACTGTCGTACTAACTTTGGATCGATCTTGTTCCATGTATGGTCAGGTTTACACTGTTAGATTTTGTTTTGTGTCGTTCTTTTTTTTGTATTTCTCAATAAATGGCGTAAAGAATGTGAGTTGATATGAATCTTGTTCAAGATAACCTAAAGGTACATCACACGCATTTTAGACCCCTCATGACTACCCTATGGTGAAAGGTTCGGAAATATGGAAAAGAAAATGCAGGACTTTCTTCAGGGCCAATGATGTAGACGGTGACGGATACCTGACAAGGAGAGATTATGAACTGAGCGCCCATCGCGTTACAGCTTACATGTGTCTTGACGGTAGCACAGCAAAACATTCTATTTTATATAAGTTTTTGTTTAATATAGAGCTGTTATTTGTGCTCACATTAGTCAATCGACTTAGTGTAAACTTGCTGCAATATCAAAATGATGAATTATGACCACAACAAAATGTTACATGATTGTAGCTTAAAGTGACAAAAAAGTTTACATTATTGAATACTTACCAATCGTAACTACCAATGATATATATATATATATAACTATAAGGTCATTGAATGTGATGTAATCACGTCATTAGTTGAATCAAGCTCTGTTGTTTTATTGTTTCAGAAAACGAAGCAAAAAAGGTATTTAAAAACCGTTTAGACATCTGGGAAGGAGTGTCGAGAGGAATAGGCAAACCGGATGGCTCCAGAGTTTCAGAAGATGAGCATATTTCCAACTTCCTTCAAACCGTTAATACCAGTTACCGTGATTCGGTTGTGAGCTTTGCCTCCACTGACTTCGACGCCATAGATCTTGACGGAGACGGTTTCATCTCCCCAAAGGAGCACGAGGCGTTTTTCTACAGTTGGGGAATTCCCACAGTGCACTCGGCAGATGCTTTTAAAACACTTGATAAAAACGGCGATGGCTTGATAAGCAAAGAGGAGTTCATTCGAGGAGCGTTGGATTACTCATTTACCGAAGATGAAAACAACCCCTACAATAATTTTTTTGGACCAATTGCAAATTAATTGTTTTGATAAATTGAATTTATTCCAAAATGCAATGGATTGCAAGTAACGCCCAAACATTTACCGTAAGCCTATCTACATATTACAAGATGTGTGGGAAAACATTTCGACTCAATGCCCTCACTTGTATGTAGAAAAAAATTATATCTATGGCAAGAAGGATGCCCCACATCTCAACCAAAATAGAACTCGACATTATAAGCAGTATGTTTAAAAGGATTAAACAGGGACTTCATTCATGTAATAACAGCACCCGTAACTGTACATACAGTATATGAATCTTATGTTGACTTCAGTAAGGTATTTGGCAGTTTTTAGATAATTACGCATTTTCAAACTTCTAGAACAAAACAAATGGATATATGTATTTATGCAAACATACGGTTGATGTATCAACAAGGTACAGTTCATGGTGCATGAAAACTAGCACAAGTCTAATTCATTCCGTTCTAAACGGGACTAATGAACTAATGAAATGTGCAGTTATTTTCTTATACTTAGCAACAATTCACTGCCTGGCATTGTCACTGCAGATTGTCTGATGCTACTGTTATGAAGTGCTTCCAGCCTACGATTTAACCATATCGAAAATATAGATAAAGGCCATCGATAGGTATCAATAAACCTGTCTAAATTGATTAGTTACTACATGTATCAGTAGAAAGAGGAAATTTTTACATAAATAGAAAACCAAAAAAAAAAAAAAACAATGTATGCCATGAATCGATAGGAGACCTGTGTATATCCGATGATCATGTGGAAAATGTCACAGCGGTATTTATAGGTGTGATGTAACTCAAACATACAGAAACCGCCGGTAACTCTAAATTTGTACATATAAAGGTATTGTGGTACTGAGTATGCAGATGGTGCATTAGGGGCCTTTTTCCACAACGTGTCCAAATTCCATCAACCCTTGTCATAATTTGGCTTAAACCGTTACACAAAGAAACGAAAAAAAAAAAAAAAACCAAAAAAACAACCATTTATGAGAAATAAAGTACTTTGGTGAGCTGGAAGTATGCTAACTGCGTGCACTATGAAGTATGACTTGCATATGCAGAAAGAAACCGTGTTGCAACCGCTGCTATGAGTAAAAATAAGTGTTATACGCTATATTTGTTCTGCAAATGTCCTCTTTATTTTATGTTTTAAAGATAAATAGCAACGTGTTTAATTGAACTCTGTGCTATCTGAAGAGTTAAATTGTATATTAATTTCAGCAACACGTTAATGCTGTAGATATTTATGGTATAAACACCATATCATCCCTTAGCAAAATGAAAAGTTTGCAGCAAACTTGCAAAAAATTTGCAGCAAATTTGTTGCAAACCAAATAGTTTGCAAGAAACTGTTTGCAGGTTGTTGCAAGAAAAATCACAGCTGTTGCAAATTTGCTGCAAATTTGCAGGAAGATTAAAAGTTTGCAGGTAGTTCGCAAGAAAACTATCATTTTCTAGCGAATTCTTGCAAATTTGCTGCAAATTTGCAAGAAGACCTTCATTTACATAAAAGTTTGCTGGAAGTTTGCAAGAAAGACTATACACTGTTGCAAATTTGCAGCAAATTTGCAAGAAACTGCTCATTTACATAAAAGCCTGAAGAAAGTTTGCAAGGATAAATATACCCTGTTGCAAATTTGAAACCTTCATTTACATAACATTTTGCAGGAAGTTTGCAAGAAAGACTAACATTGTTGCAAATGCAGTAAATTTGCAATAAGCTCCTCATTTACATAAAGGTTTGCAAGAAACTCAAGCTTTTATACGCACCAAGTTTATTCATTTGCAAGAAATTGCAAGAAATTGTTTCATGTTTGCAGCAAATTTGAAAATTCTTTTTCATATAAAAGTTTGCCTGAGTTTTGCAAGAAAGTCCATACCTTTTTTTACTAACATACAGTTAAATTAATGATGTTTGCACTGAGCATGGGTGTCAGGAAGTGCCATTTTCAAGCCAAAATGTTAGTATTAAGTTTAAAAAGAGAAAAAATAGGCCAAGTTAACTAACAGCTTATGAGATTTTTGCACGAAACTAAGAAATTTATAAACTTTAGTTTATGAGAAGTCTGAAGACACCTGAAGACACTTAGGCATTTGTTAATAGTTTGGGAGACGTTTGCAAGAAGACATTTACTTAGTTTGCATCAAATTTTCAAGATACTCAGCAGTCTAGTTACAGTTTGCGATAAGTTTGCAAGAAACTTGGACATAAACTTACAATTCACAAGAAGTTTGCAAGAAACTTAAACAATTACTTACAGTTTGCGAAAAGTTTGCAAGAAACTTAGACAATTACTTACAGTTTGCCATAAGTTTGCAAGAAACTTAGACATCAACTTACAGTTCACAAGAAGTTTGCAAGAAACTTAGACAATTACTTACAGTTCGCGATAACTTTGCAAGAAACTTAGACAATTACTTACAGTTCGCGACAAGTTTGTAAGAAACTTAGACAATTACTTACAGTTCGCGATAAGTTTGCAAGAAACTTAGACAATTACTTACAGTTCGCGA
>NW_019775680.1:654223-686963 GCF_001039355.2 Lingula anatina | reverse complement strand
CTGGGAACAAAAGGTCTGGCACTTGACAATCAAGTTGATAAAATCACAAATCGCCTGTAGAAAATAGAGCATACCTGCCCAACATTGATTTGTTCAGATTCTTGACTAAGGGGTGCGTTACTGATGTCAAGGGCCAAGACTTGAACTTAGAGGTTTGGCATGTCACTGGACATTCCTCTCGATTTCTGCCCAAATCTAATAAAGCCTCAGTTGCTTAACTTTTGCCAAATTTCCAATATCTACAGGTCGTGTTGTTTAATGCTTGGGGTCTTTTCTCTGGTGGCGGTTAATTGGGGACACCTGTGCGGCCTGTCAACGCACCAAGACCCACTTTTGTCAGTGCCACATTTTCCATTGCCGTAAATATCAAATTTGTGAATAGAATGAGGAATAATGACAGTTATTAAAAAAAATGTTTGGAAGTACTTGTCACCTTCGCCACAGTAACCATATGGGCTGTGCCGCCCCCGCCCCCCCACCACAGGCGACACCTTGCGGAGCAAGCGTGCGTAATCCAGGGTGCAACTGAAAATAACCTTGTCGCGCGACCTTATTACTTGTGACAACCACTTGGTCATTCACTTGGGTTTTTAGAGTCAGTCAATGGGCCCCAAGAGGTTTTTCTAGAGCTGCTGGTGATTTTATCAGCGATAAAACCAACATTTTCTCTAACGGACTGCAATTACAGTTTACTCTGGTATTGTCTTCTTATCAGATATATCTCCAGAACCTCCCCCTGACAGCGCCTGAATGAGACTTACCTGGATTTCCCCCTATCAGAAGACCGTTACAGGTGATTTAGCTGGCAGAAATAGATCGTATCTGTTACTTTAACGATAAGATCAGTGTTTCGATCAGTTCCTCAATCAAGGACTCTAATTATATCTGTCTGTCATCAGAACTAGCAGGGCCAAGCTGACAGTGACAGGCAGGTGCTCTAGGCTGATTTCTTAATTGACAAATGCAAGTGGTACATGATCATTGCAATTCTGAAAATGGTGAAAGGATGTTGTGTGTCTGGCAGTACAGCTAACAGTTATAAAAACCCACAGACAAAATTTTGTCAGATGCCAACATTACCAGCACGACGACTTGAATGGCTAAGAGCAATTAATCGTGCTCATGTTAATCCAGATGGGAGTTTGGCATAAATAAGATGTGGAACCCTACCTCAGAATTTGTTTATGTGAGCTCAGCCCATATTGTCACAGGTACAGTAATAAATGTGTTCAATATTTTAATTTTAATATTTTAATTTTTTTATTTATTGTTTCCGTTAAACATAAGACTGCTATTGAATAATGTATATATTCTAATGGTTTTTAATTTAAAAATATGTATTCAAAATGACTTAGTCTTCCTACAGGGGCCAGCGTTAACGATCCAGGGCATCCAGTTTATTGTCCGTCAATTTTTCCACATAAGAAAACTACTCAGAAGGTGCAACGCTTCGAACGTGCAGCCAAAAGATGTTTTACAGAAGGTATACAATCAATGTTCCGTATTGCAAGCTTGGAGGACCTGTCCCGTATTGCAAGTTTGGAGAAGTTACTTACTTTGACACCACTCAGTACATATTCTGTTGAAGGCAATGATGAGGCGTGTAAAATGATGACTGGTCTTTCATGGGGTGTATTCATGTGCCTTACTACTGCAATGAGAGCCTTGTTCCCATCAGTGAAATAAGGTACCGGGTACTTTACCCTTGAAGGAGCAACTGTTTGTGACACGTACTTTTGAAATTAAGACACAATCTCACGTTTGAATTTTTAACACATATTTAAGGGAATTCCCAAAACAACTATGATTGACATTTTTTTGGAAATGGATTGACATGCTCTATTCCAAACTAAGCTTCACAATTGTACCGACAGACAGAGAACATATATTTAGAACATTACCAGAAGTATTCAAAGATAAATTCCCCCGGTTAACGTCAATTGTGGATTGTTGTAAAATATTCATAGAGTCACTACAAAATCTCTTAGCCCGTGCACAGACTTATAGCAGCTACAAAAAACACACAACGATTCATTTTTTTTCCTGTAACCCGAATGGCCACATCAACTTTTTGTCTAAAATTTGGGGTGGTAGAGCATCTGATGTGATGATAGTGTGAGAGGTTTCCTCCTTCATGACGAGTTAGCAACACGATGCAGTGCCCAGCTCCTCACACCAGCTTTCACAAAAGGCCATAGAAAAATGCCAGGCATTGACCTTCAGGGATCAAGTAAGGTGTCCTCAGTTAGGATCCATATTGAAAGACTGATACATGATGTCCTAAAATAGGTACACTATTTTGAAAGGCACTTTACCCCTGAGATGTGACAAAAGTATTAGAGATGAAAGTATGGATGCTGCAGTATCAAGTGGTGATAAAATAGAGTGTGTGCAGCTTTGGTAAACCTGGGTCCATCCATAGTGTTTAAGTAGCCATGTAACTGTAGGAAAGTGTTAGTATGTCTTTTTTGGACCTGAAAATAAATGAATAAATAAAATAACGCGCATGCTCTTGTGGGCCTTAGTGGAATATATCTGGCGTATGTATATGTGAACCGTCAACTTTTTGAGGAATAAAGACACACAGGCACGTCAGCTCTGTACGGTTATTAGACTCCATAAGCCTAGGTACCAACCGAACGTACGGGCTGCTACGTGTGGCCTACGGCCAAAAAATGGGGAAAACGTGGGAGTTCGTGCGTGAGGAGCACGTCCATCGTGCGACTTTTGGAGGACGCAAACAGCACGTAGGACAACAGCCGCTACGTGCGATCTAGCTACGTCCTTGCAGGACGCAAGGAACCTAAAAACCGTGCGTCCAAAATGTAGTTGGGACCTAGACTATAACGACAATGTTTTCCTGCAGTTTTCAAAAGTTAATGTACTGTGCAGTCCATTGACCTGTGACAACAGGTATCTGTTATTGCACGTGGTCTTTTATCAATGTCATGGAAAGAACATTTGATCTTAAATTAAGGGCATACTCTCAAGGTGAGAAAGATAGTTCGCCTTATACACTCATGCATAAAACTCGAAGAGCAATACATCTAAATTGCAAGACCCCAGTAGATAACGTGGCATTCATGGTGGAAATGTTTCTTCACAAACTATTTTTAACACGTAGCGTGTCTGCTTAGTGGCTGATCTCTCCGGTATTAGGTATCTATCCGTCATTACAATTTTTTTTTCTTAAAAAGTCACTACAGTGGTTTGCCAAACTGGGCGAGTTCATGCGTGATAACAATAGGAAGGTCAAGAGAAGACCTGGTTGTTTTTGTGGAGAACTACAATGTCGTGCTGCCAAAGCAACTAGCTTAAATCAATCGTGTTTATTTACGTTTGCATTTATACATTTCCTGGGTGGGTACACTCCCACTATAACACAAGAATGTACTTGATAATGTCAAACTACGTTTGTAATCGCGTATTGATACTAGTAGTTTGGTTAAAATAACTTAACATGTTGATAATTTTAAACGAACATTCCCAGAGACAATTCAGCGAACCAGCAACTAAAATACTTCAGCACAAGGTTACTTCTGTGGTTTGTGCGTATAAACGGAAAACCTCAGATGCATGTCATTTCACTATACATAATAACTCTCCTAACACTGGCTCAGCCCGTATGCAGCGAAATAAGAGCCCCAGTTGATTCAACGGAGACCGTTTATAGAAATCCTGTGTAGCGATATAATGTACCATCAGATGTTGAACATTACCTGTCAACGTGATAAACTGTCCTCTTTATATTGCAACACGTCTTTTTATGTGCAGTATAATTTACTTGATGTATGCAAACCGATTCCTCAAGACCCAACCCATTGAGATTTTGGTGGCCATATCTTGTATTCATGACAATATAAGCCCTTGTATATGCTGGAAATTAATTTACTTTTTCGACTGAATATGTAACGAAAATAGTCAAAATACTAGCCGTCGACTTGTATGTGAAGCGCAATAGTTCTTTTGCAAATGGAACTTAAGTACTAGTTAGTGTAAGGGAGCATTCCCATAAAACTATCGAACTAGCTGGATCGATCTAACTCTGAGGGGATTCTCGTTAAACTGCATTTCCTGTAAGCGGCTTTAATATCTGTCACGCCTACAGGTACTCAGGCTGCTAGGGGGGGTTATTAACAAACGCAGTCTAAACCCCAATATAAGGCCACAACTCTTAAATCTTACTCTGTTTTATCTTACTAAAAAAACCCAAATGATGTTATTCTTTCTTTATCTTTTCTTATACTCATGAAGCACAGGGAGAAAACACGTTTGGTGTGTTAGGAAAATGTTTATTTTTTCTTATTATAATCACACAAGATGCAATGGAAAATCTATGTAACGTACCGCGTCACAAGCTGCTTTTATTGTATCAATGCGTCTAGTCACGTTCATTTCTGAATAAATGCAAGGCCAACTGTATACACACACATGCCTATATGACCACACAAAGTATACATAAAACCCAAATCTCATCTGAAGCGTAAATATATACTGTACATGCATCCTGCTTCGTCATTTTAATCAAGAGAACCAAAGAAATCATTGTATCGGCTGTTTTCGTCTTCGCTGAACATGAAATCGGCGTGTGCTTCGATGAACTCCTCTCTGTTAATGAAGCCATCGCCGTCAGTGTCCATGACCTTGAAGACATCCTCCGAGTATTCTGTCGGGATTCCCCATCCATAGAAAAAAGCCTTGTGCTCTTTTGGGGAGATGACACCGTCGCCATCAACATCAATGGAATCGAATTCACAATTAAATATACCCATAGCGGCTTCACGGAAAGTCGTGTTTAGCCCAGCAATCAATTTAGAGAGAAATTCTTCTTCCGACATCTTGAAATTATCTGGGTCGGGTGCACCACTTGCAAGTACTTCCAAAATGGCAACTCGTGTCTTTAATAGTTCCTTTGCCTGTTTTTCTAAAACAACAAATTGTGATTACTTTAAACTCAGCGAGCAATGGAAATTAATACATAAATTTTTCGAAATAAAAATATTTTCTATCTGAGACTTTAAATATATAAATATATATATATATGTTGGGATTGATTCTTTAATAACTTTTATTTTTATATCAATGTACAATTTTATAGCATTATTTTCTCAGAGGCAAATAATCTACCAAAGTTAACGGTAACAAATGACCGAATTTCGTATATGTTTTTTACCATTAAGATTCATATAGGAAGCCGCACGATGTGCGCTCATCTCAAAGTCTTTTTGGTGTGATAACCGTCACCATCCAAATCTCTAACTCTAAAAAACTTTCGGAATTTTCTTTTCCAATGCTCCGACCCTGTCACCACTGGGTAGTCCTTGGGAGTCTGAAATACACCAATATGCCAGGATCTTATGATATATTAAGCTTAGCTTTTGTTGCCCAGTGCAGATGTATGGAATCATCATCATTAACTGCATAAATAATAAATAGTTTAACACTATTTCGTGACGTAGCGAAGCGTGCTTGATTCCCAAACTACAAAAGGCAAGTGACTTTCCGAAAAAAAAACAAAACATTCATTTAATACAAGGCAACGTGTTCACTTTTGGAGGTCGTTTTAGACGTCACGTCCAAACATTTCTCCGAGTATCCTGTAGTGTGGTTATCTTAACATAAATTTAAAAACCGCTGTATAATACCTGTACATATATGTGCTCACCTTTAAATTAATCGCTTTTTGCGTATAACATCGGTTCAGCACGCAGCGTAAAAAACTACCAGAAAAGATTCGTCCAGCCATTGCTTTTCCTGGCGCTCTCTATGTGCTCCAAGACAGAAAAGAGGGAGTGAAAAACGTCAGCAATGCATGTAAAGGATAAATGTATTCATACTGAATTAATTACGCTGCTCTTTTAAGGTCATGATCAGACCGTTCAAGGTTAAGTGGCGTCCTAGTCAGGACAGGTCAACTCAGGTCAGGTAGGGTAGAGTATTGAGTAGTGACATGAAATGCATAACTTGTTGTCGTACTAGTAAATATAATGGGATCGCCCTATAAGCTCCCTTACGCTCCTCACTGAAATGTGTAACCAAAACCACAATCAACCAAGGATGCCAAGTGGTCAATTCAGGGCTATAGTGAGAGCAGGTCAATGACTTTAATATAATATAAGTGTAAATGCTGTATATGTACAGCTGAACAAATGGGTAACACATGCCCGACTAAAAACAAATTACAGCAAAAACACTGTAGGCCTATACAAATGTATCTATTCATGTGTTTATCCGTGGAGATGTATTTATCCGTGCACCAGTCTTCTTTAAGTAACATAACCACACATTATGATAAATAATCTGTTGCAGTATTACTGATATTTCCATTTTAAAAGTTACATTTCCGCATTTTTCTCTTGGATTTTGGGTACATGCATCTACTGTGCCTTAATCATTATCCTGATGAAACACGGTCCTTCAAAATTTACAAACTGGCTCAGCAAGTGAAATTTCTGAGAATATGTACTCAGATATCTCTGTAAACATATGGTATTATAGCATGTATTTGTCTACGAAGGTGTACTGAGTAGGTAGGCTTGAATACCAGCTGTGTGGATAGAGTTACACACACACACACACACACACACACACGTGTGTGTGTGTGTGTGTGTGTGTGTGTGTGTGTGTGTGTGTTTGACGATGGTAAGGACTTTATCTTACTGATTACGTGAGTTAAAAACTAAACAATTTTCATGTTCCTTCATATTCTTTATTGTCATTTCCCAACTACCTTATCTACATTTTCTTCCTCTCACTTAAACCTCTTACATTGCTCTTTCTACAATGTCGTTCTCTCTCTTTTACATTACATTCTATGCCTAAGTACGACAAGGTCATATGGCAATCAACTTAGTTCCTCTACAAGATAAAATTCTTGCCTCGGTAATTTTGAAAGCGCTTTATTTATCCGTTGCATATTCACTTTAAGGACATTTTTCTTCAAATAAAGCTTCACACTATGATAAACGATAGAAAAAGGTAAACATGATGCTCTTCATTTGCCATATATAGGTAATTATTATATTTACAATGCATATTGCCCTCTATCAAATTTGGCCCAAATGACGCGTTTTATAGTGTCATATTGTATGTCTATGCGCAGGGCCGCCATTCTCGATTCAGGCTCAAATAAATCCAATTGTCTAACGGATGCGTGAAAATTGAGTGGTGGATAGGCTAATCATCAACGGTCTAAATACCAAAATACTACGCCGTTTTTTAATCTTACGATTTACATGTTTTCTAAGTAACATTCATCTACATGTAAGGTGCGAAGACAGGGCTGTTGAAAACATTTCCTATCTAATTAGACTTGACATTTAATATGGAATATTTTTTTCCAAATCATTTGTCATCAATTTTCCCCTATTATACTGACTGATCAATGAAAATAAGGATAAAAATCGTGTTTTAATAACTTTTAATAATCTCTTTGATGTAATTGTGACATCAGTTCATTAATTGAATTCGCCTGTGAAGCAAACAAAAGTATATTGCCTATTCTAAGTCATACGACAACCATTAAAAGCTATAGTTTAGATCCCCATATTTTCCAAATAATCTTCTGTTAAAGAGTTACACGCCCAAAAAAGGACCCCCATGTCAGTGTCTAGTAATAGCAACGGTCGCTGATAAGCCTGAACTCATCTGCTTGCTACTAGGGCTCTCAAGCGGCAAGCCACTCCTTGGGATAGGTTTTTAGAGTTTAATCAGGAATAACTTTCCATACATAGATCAAAACCTGTTCAATGTGGTTCAGTTTTGTTGTAGGACATGTACGTGTTTTCTTAAATATATCCTGATAAAATTGAATTGTCCGCCACAAAATGGCCTTGGTGTAGTCTACGACGACCCTGCGTCGTCTGTGGCGTTTGGCTGGGTCTCCACCAATCTCTGTTAAAGCGAAAAAGAGGAAAACGTGTCACATAGTTTTCCATATTATCATGTGAATGATTTGCGGTTTATTGGTGGTAACATTTTAAACAGCTGTTGTCTATATTGACAACCCATTACCTTATCTGTGTACATTACTTATTCTATTACAGTGTTAATGCACGCTACTAAAATACCAGACTGTTCTGTGCGTCTCGTCCATCATTGGACAACGGGTATTTTTCAGCAGCGTTTTCGCAACCCGCTGATTGTCATGAAACGCCTGAAACTGCTTTTTGCTTGTAAGTGAATAAGATATGGTCTGCTGCAAATTTGATATAGAGAGTTCTGGGATTAGTATTTGATTAGTTATGAAAAGAGGTCTAGTATAGTAGTATAGGCCACACTTACCGTTGTGGTGCGGCTGCAGGCGACATGCAAACTCAACAACGAAGACGCAATGGTGAGCAGCATCTCTAACGCAGCCAAGAACACCATTATGCCACACATGGCTAATAAAACGATCCATTTCTGTAATAAAAAGAAACCTTTTTCTTGCACAGTCAGTAAAGCCGAAATGTTTGTTGAAAGAGGAATGAATGTTGAACAACGTGGATATAAGGTACATGATAAATATAATGTTTTTTTTGTTTAAAAATTAAGTACGAAAGTATTGACATATTAGTCTATGTTGGTTACGGAAATTGTACTCTAACAATATATGAATAGGGCTATTTGTGGCCCATGCACCAATGTCAATGCCGATATCAGTGTGTGTGTGTGTGTGTGTGTGTGTGTGTGTGTGTGTGTCAGTCACACACACACACAGAGAGAGAGAGAGAGAGAGAGGTGGAGAGTGAGAAAGTGAGAAGAACACACGTACTTGTACAGTAGGATTGGTATAAACATTGCAGCTGACAGATGTCAAATCAAGCATTGAGAGCGACAACAGAACCAATGCCGTGACAAAAACAGTACCAGATGACATTACGTGTACAACCACCTGAAATTGATAACAAAAAATTCAGTTACAATACTTAATTCAATGCATCAGTTATTAAAAGTTAACCACTTTTTAAGTAAAAAGGTAGATATTAACTCACATACAGCAATTCATGCACAGCACCATCTGCATTGATTTTTATTTTTATTGGTATTTATTGTTTTCTTTATAAGTAATGGTTGTAAAATGTGTATTGTTTAAGGTTAATTTATATAGTGTATTACTAAGGGTTTACTTACCAAACAGCACGAATTAGTTCCAGCAACTAATCCAAGTATGCCACAAATTATGAACTGGAAAAATATAAAATGCAGCATTTATATTCTGAATGATAATTATTTTGCTAGGAAAGGAATCAATTGAATATTGATATTATTGCTGAACACAACGAGCACCAATTATTTCTTCCTATTCTCTCTGAATATAAATTCATTGACGCGTCTTTTCATTTTGCTTTTTATAAAAAAGTAAAATTGATTTTAAAAAATCTTTGACTCACTTATTGACAATCCATTAATTGAATATTAATTAAATTATTAGCATTATTCTTTTGACAATTTTGACTTTTTAACATTAAGATTGTTGCCTTATAGTTTAAGGGAAATATGAATTTACTTAATGTATAATGTTCCACATTTTACTTACTTAATGTACAAGCTCTTTACAATGCATGCAGCGCATTTATTAGAATAAATTAAATTGAAGTGAATGTCAACCTTGGCCTTTTAACAAGCAATAATAATACCCGTTGATCACGACTGGTATTTTCTATGCAAAAACAAATGACAATCATCAAGTCATTTACTTTCTTTTGTGCATCAGGTCAGTTCTTCTGTTTTATTTTTCTCAAACCTATTACAAACCTATCATTAACCTACCACAAACCTACCAAAAACCTACCCTACAGTAAACCTACCACAAACCTACCACAAACCCACTCCAGACTCCGGCCCCAGTCCTCTGGTTCCACGTTACAGTGGAGTTAACACAGTTCTTACTTGTCACATAGCCGTCCGCTTTGAAGTACTCGGGTAGCTGGATGATGAATGCTGCCCCAAGCAAAAGGCACAGCACTCCAATGATGAAGTGACAAATGTTGAGACATTTAGGTGGTGATCTAATAATAATAATAATAATAATAATAATTGTTATTTTTATTATAAGCAGTGTTCGACAGATAAAACATATAAGAATTGCTAAAGATCAACGAACACCCCCCCTCTACATATGAATGGGTATCTGTAATTAATACTGTTGAAAGTGCTGCAACTTATGTCTTTGCCCCACACTCTCCAAAAAGTTTAGATTATTTAGCGACACCATGGTTTACGTATATTTGCCAATAGCATGTGTGTGTGTGTGTGTGTGTGTGTGTGTGTATGTGTGTGTGAGAGAGAGAGAGAGAGAGAGAGAGAGAGAGAGACCATACCTCTTTTTCTCGTGTCCGGGGTAAGGCGGTGGGGGTGCCAAAGGCACCCTTTCGTCAGTTTCGGACATGTTCCCTAATTATTAGATAGCATAAACAAAACTTTCCCCTAAAATCACGCGGATCAGGTCACATGAGAAATAGTACGTCATTCGATCCCAACAACCAATCTCAAATATATGTGGACCACCTCGTTGTAATGTAAGTGCAGATTTTGTTACAGATATAATAAATTGTGAGAGTGAGACTAGAAATTGGATGGTGATGTCTGCTATCAGTTCAAGCGTTATCAATCTTTGAACTTCAACTAAAAACTCGATTACTACATGATGCGAGTTTGTTAACGCAAAATAAGCACCTGACCTCTTCTGATAAGAAGAATTCGATAAGTATAAACTGGATGTCATATCTGTAATGAAGTTATACTGTTGTTCTCATGCAGTGCCCTACCAACTGTACTGTAGATATACAATTATATTATGCTTTTTGGCAATTAAACAACAACCAGCACGTGCGTTTGAGTAAATCGTAACGTCGGGTCACGTGTCATATGAGGAATGTTCCACTTACTAACATTGCAGAGAGCTAGAGATTAGGTGTAAACGCGCATGTGTGATCAAAGCATAAATGCACTTAGCATTAGTTTCGTGTCCGTGGGCGTTCAAAGTCACACCTTGGAAATGCTAGTTAAAGAAAGGAAAAAAAAATGCACAAAAACCAAACTAAACCAAACCGAACAAACAAACAAACAAACAAACAAAAAAAAAGCACAACTTCCAGACAAATAATCCCATCATGCAGATTTTTAACTCGACGTGTATTTTAACAATATTTATCATTTCTTTAAGTTTGATCACAATTAAAAGGACCTACTAGTTAAAAGAGAATTGGATTTAACACTTAGAATAAAATTATTATTATTATAATTATTATTATTATTAAAGAATATACCGTGCTTAAAACTGTCTGCTGTCTTCTTTATTTATATCAAACGTAATGAAAGAACTAATAAATACTTTTGCATCTTTATTCATATCAAAAGTACTAAAAGAACCAATGTTTACTTTTTGCATCATTATTCATATTAAATATACTTAAATAGCAATGCAGTATAGCATAAAGTCTTCCACCATACATGTACATCCTGCCACGTGATTTTAATCAAAACGATCAATGACACAATTACATATATGATGGCTGTTTCGTCTTCACTGGTAATGAAATCAGCGTGAGCTACAGCGAAGTCCTCTCTTCTTGTGACGTCATCGCCGTCAGCGTCCATGACCTTGAAGACATCCTCCGAGTGTTCCGATGGAATTCCACTACCGTAGAGAAACGCCTTGTCTTATTTTGGGGAGATGAAGACGTTGCCATGAACATTTATCAAACCCTTGGACTCGACTTTAAAATATCCACAGAAAACCGACGGAAGTTGGTATTAACGCAAAGGTCAATATACCAAATATCTATGCCATTAAACTTATAAAAATATTCACCTATTTTCTGTTTTACATATCGATATGAGCATGTTATATCTCGGGAGGCCTTGAAGACAGTTGCTGAAAACATTCCCAATCTGATTTACAAGTCTACTAAAGTATGTCCAGATAAACGTCCATTGTCCGTTTCTAAGAAATAAAAAATAAATTTGCTTTGCAGTTTTGGTCTCCTCATTTCCGTCTGTGTCGATTGGGTGTGGATTTACACAGCTCTCTGGTAATGAAAAACGGGGACAAAAAATCTGTCATGAACGATTCACTGTTAGTCATAACATTTTAAAAAATTTGCTGCATCTAACATTATTCTTTGTCGTTTATGTGTTTACGCCTAGTTATTTCAATATAGAGAACCAGAGTCTCTTGGAATATCATATGTTTTGCTTCTTTCACCAGGCTGAGGAATCCTGTAAGCTTCGTTGTCTTAACTCTTAAATTTGGATGAAATGTTAGTAAATAAATTTTGCTTGAACTCTCCAGGTAGATTGCAAGTGTGACTTATATACACAAAATTCGTGAATGATTTATTTGCATGAAAACACTGGTAGGCGATACTTACCGCTGGGCGGCTGTTCCAGGCGACACATTGCACCAATGAACACACAATGGTAAGCAGCATCTCTATCACAGCCAAAAACACCATACTGCAGCACATAGCTAGCAAAACGATCCATTGCTGCAAAGAAGAAGGGCCATGACCTTGTAATGTGTCTTTTTGTTCACCCCCTCCCCCCAAAGCAACTTGTTGTTAAAAGGCGAATAATGTTCAACAATAAAAACCATCTCTCTTTGATAATAAACCAAAAAACAACATGTTTATGCTAAATAGTGTATTCCATATATACATGAAATGAATAATCTTTAGAACTTAAAAGCACACTCTAAAATTTCATGAAACCGTACGGTAACAATGTTAAAAATACTGACGCTCGTGAATGAATGTATTTGTAAAGAAGACTTTATCCAGCACGCATGTGTACATATTGTTTTGTGCATGTGTGTGTGTTTTAGGTGTGTGTGTGTGTGTGTGTGTGTGTGTGTGTGTGAGAGAGAGAGAGAGAGAGAGAGAGAGAGACGATAAATAAAGAGAGAATGAGATATATGCACACGTACTACTACACCCGGGTTGTTATAAACATTGCAACTGGTATCAGTCATATCTATTATGGACAGTACCAACAGCAGAGCAGATATGGCAATAACAATAGCAGACGACAACAGGTGCACCACCAACTGCAATTATAAATCGGTTAAGTGTTAATGATTAAATTCATGGAACAGATAGTTAATTAGGCATTTAAATAGGCAGATGTTTTTTCACCGTCACTAGTATCAATTGTTTTAATATATATATCCAGCATATTTTCGCTCAAACATACTTGAAACATATTTGAAAACTATGTTCTTGGGACCTTAACAAGTATGAAATGATATGGATATGCTTACTAAAACAGATGGATTAGTCCAAGCAATTAGTCCAAGTATCCCAGAGATTATGAACTGAAAAATTGTAAATGAAAGAAAGTATAGCCCCAATGTTCTTATTCTAAATATAAAATCAATTCAACTTTGCCGTTACCGAAAATGCAGTGAATAAAATTATTTCGGAGTACAATCAACATTTAAATTAGACATATACATTATAGCATGGCAATAACATAAAAGTGTCAAAGGTATAATAGTTATAATTACATAAAAAAGTAATGCTCAGCATGGATTCAAACTGCTCACTGTATAAAGCTGGCAAAGTAAGTAAATAAATATTAGATTAACTATTTACCCAATTAACGAATAAATGAATAAATAATAAATTATATGACAAAAACAGCCATTTTGATAGGGACATAATTATCAATTCAGGTTGGTCTTTTTCTTTTTTCGAAACCTACCAACATTCCACTCCAGACCCCAGCCCCGGTTTTCAGGTTCCATATGACGACGGCCTTGTCGCAGTCTTTAGTTGGCACGTTTTCTTCTTTAAAAAACTCTGGTAACTGGACGAGGAACAAAATTCCAAGTAGAAGACATAGCACTCCAATGACAACGTGGCAAACATTCAGACACTTCGAGGAAACCCTAATAATAATAATAATAATAATAATAATAATAATAATAATAATAATAAAATGTATCAGACTAAGTAACATACATGAAGCCCATGCAATTATTCAAAAGGAAATGAGGCACAGTTCATATAATTATCCTTGACAGATAAAAAGCACAACATGCTATGACCTCCCCCCCCCCCTTAGTTAAAAAAATGTTTGGTTAATTACTAACGCCACCATTTATGTATGTGCGTCAAGTGTGTCTGTGTGTGTGTGTGTGTGTGTGTGTGTGTGAGAGAGAGAGAGAGAGAGAGAGAAGCAGAACGATGGAGAGAAAGTACAACTTTCGATAATGTCTTCTGCGCAATAAAAACAGTTCTGTATGTAACCCTTACCTCGTCTTGTCGCGGCCAGGATAGGGCGGTGGAGGTGCCAGCGGCACCCTGTCGTGAGTTTCGGACATGTTACCAGATTAGTTTAAACTTCAATGTATAAAAACCACCCCGTGATCAAAACCATTCAGTCCAGTTCGTCTTTACGTAAGTGATATGATAAATACATGTATATCACGACTTTTGATCCCTCTCAATGCCAAAAATATAAGGGCAACCTCCTTCTGACGTAAGAGCAGATTAGTTCATAGATAATTTGAACACTGAAAATGACACTTAAATGTGGATGGTAGTTCACACTACATGTTTCACTTCACACGTTATCAATTTTGACCTAAATTAAAACTCGCCATCTCATATGCGTTTGTTTTCACATTTAAGGACCTCATTTGATAAGAATTATAAGATAAATATTTATAAGAACTATGTCTATACACGCGTGAAAAAATGCACGTACACTATAATATTGGTAGTGACTTTGTTCGTCTAAATAGCCTTTCTACGACCAATACGTCCATTTTTGGTCAAATTTTTGAAACCAAAAAGATTGCATTTATGTAACTTCTCTAAACATTTATGTCTATACTGCACATTTGCCTTGTGAAAGCTCACACATGTACACGCGTGATCAATAGGCACACATTTTAAGTTTCGGGGGGAAAAACGACTCGTATATATCTAATTACGTTTTATTATTTTTTTTCTCGATATTTTCAGTTTTACTAACCCTCACTTTTTTCGATCGGTATTTAACTATGACTTTCACAAGCGCACTACTTACATATACTTCAATATCAATTGCATCTTAAAAGAATATATTTTATTTGTCTATATTTTCCGGTTGATACCCAATAATGTACACTACTTACAGCTGATTTAAAAGAATAAACAGTTCAGGTAAATGAAAGATCGCCTAGGCATAAGTGACCAATTTTGCTTGATTTTTGCCTTAGGATTCAAATAAATTTATCTAATAATACTCTTAAAGGTAAGATGCAAGAACGACTCAAAAACGGTACGAAAAACACCACGCCAATTACAAAAATTGAGTGATACCACATTGTTGAAAGTGAAATATATTTACCAATATCACCACAATCGTCCGAACTCCATTGGCGGTCCGTCCAAAAGTATCCCTTTGGCCTTGAGGGAAAAAGTATCTATTGTCACTAGCCGTTAAACTAACACCCATTTAATGCTTAACAAAATTAGATAGATTAAGGTTATTAGTCCAAGTTGCGGACAAGAAATAGTTCCCCGGTTCCCAGGAAGTTGGTCGTGAACCGGCGCAGGACTAGTTGCCCCTGGGGTTCTAAAGTTCGTTGTTGTGGTTATAGCGTCCGTGTGTTTTTCATTTTCCATAGAATTCCTAAAATTAACAACGGAAGAGTCTTTGTGGATGTTTGTCGTTTTTATACTGATATCGGTGTTACTCTGTTCTCGAGTTGTCGAGTCTGCCAATGAAACATGAGATGGGGTGCTGTCCAAATATCGTTCGTTTGTGGTTTCAAAGTGACCCCTATCATTGGACACATCCATTGCATTAGCTGCAGTATAAATGGAAAAATCAGCTGAAGGTGTTACATAATCAACAGCTGCTTTTGAATCAAATCGTTGACTGCTTTCCATTAATGTTGTTAGTTTTTCGGTCCTTTTTTCGATGTTTTCCTCTAATTCAGTTGATGCTGTAATTCCTATTGATTGGCCTGAATCGGAAACTCCTGGCAAAATGTATTCACTGGAAATGGCAGAATTTACCTCTGTGACGGAACTTTGCATGTCTAAAGTTGAATACACTTCAGGTAAAACGGATGTCGTTCTTAATCGCTTTCTGCCCCGCCTTCCACCCCGCCTATTGCCACGCCCCTTCCCATTGCCACGCCTACGTGAACCGGGCCGCGGGCGTCTTGACTTTTGTCGCAAGCTATCAACGGTTGTATTGTAACTTGCTAAAGGAGTTGAATTTTCTGGTATTTCGGATGACAATCTACCTGTGTCTGGTTTGTCCGTGTTTGCATTTTCTGCGTCGATGAATAAATAGTTTGTGGTGGACGATTTGATTGCATCTGACAAATGGGGAGGCTCTGGAGTAAGACCTCGGCTTTCTGCTGTAGTGGGCTCGTTTGTGGACCCTAGCATTCTGACGGCGTCTGTCATCCATTCTTGTGTATTGTCTAAAGCAGCTGTGGTCTCAGTTGGTTGCGCACGTGGCTGCTGAGACGTTTGCGCCCGGACATCAAAATAAACATGGGTACCTTTAAAATTATTTTCCGTCATTATTTTGCTTAATGTTACTGACCATGACGGCACTGTTGAATTGGCCTCTGTAAAGGGTGACAGTGGCGTTATTGATTCACTGCCGTCTGCCGCAGAGGGCAGCACCGTAGGAGTCTCTCTGTCGTCTGATATTGAAACGTATTCAGCTGTCGTCTGTCGCGGGAAGGGGCTGTCGGTGGTTGACGTTTGGGGCGTAGTGTGTGTGCTCTTCGCCATATTTAATGAATGTGCCGTATGATCAACCTCTGAATTTTCTTCACTGGTAGTAAACCTCGATAGTTCTGTGATATAACCCCTAGTAGTAATCACTTGGTTTTTCTTTTCAAGTATCGTGGGTGAAGTGGTATGTGTGGGTTCAGCCCCGCTGGATACTAAGTGTGTGTTTCTTTCACCAATGTTTCTGTTAGCGGTTACGAAAGAAACATCTGTCACTTTTGTAACTTCATCAGAGGTAAATAAGTTAGCAACGGTTCTGAATTCAGCCGTGCGATCTCGTTTGTTTTGTGTTGTTTGGATTGGAACAAACCGCGTTGTGTGATCGAGAGCAGTTTTTGTGTTCGAATATGTAACCCGCTGATCCAGTGAGGAGTCTGTTGAGCTGCTCGTCGCACAAGAAACTGTTTCAGAAACAGTGGCCTCCGTTGTAGAGAACTGAGGTACCACCGGGGTAGTCTCTTGACAGAATCGACGAATAAATCTCGTCAGCTCGTACTCGCGTTTTTTACGCGCTGTTTTGCAACTCATGTGCATCAAATCCGACATGATGTACATCTCTCTCGGGTTAGTTAGCCAGTTTAGACTGCAGGAGCAGGTTAAAGGGTTCCCGCCTAAATACAGCACTCGCAGGTGCCTTAGACTAGCAAACATTTCGTAACGCGGTAACGTCAGCTTGTTGTGGTCTAAATAAAGCCTCTGTAGAGACGATTCCAGTCCACGCAAGGTTTGCTGGGTCAAGGAGTTTACAGCATTACCTGAAAGACTTAATATCATCAGTTGCCGACAGGTCACGAACGCGCCTTCCTCGATGCGATGAATCAAATTTTTATGGAGCCATAGCTCACCTAAGCGCCTTAGACTGGCAAAAATGTTGGAGGGGACCGTTTGAAGTTGATTAAACTGTAGATACAGGTGACCCAGCGTGTATTCCAACCCCGCAAACGCCCCGTCGGCAATGTGGGTAATGTTGTTCCGTTCGAGACGGAGATCTCGCAGCGAGGAGCAGTTCTGAAACGCACCTGTTAGAACCCTTCGGAGGCGGTTCTTGGCTAAGAGCAACCTCTGTAGATTGTGAAGATTACTGAAAACATACGGCTCAACGCGCACAAGCTGGTTGTTCCCCAGGTCTAAGGAAACCAGGGTGGTTTCCAGCCCGGCAAAAGCCCGCGGGGTGACAACTCTCAAAACATTGTCCGAAATTCTAAGCTCCTCCAGCTGTTGACAACCTCGAAATGAGTAATCTTCAATATGTCTTATCCTATTCCCGTCAAGGTCTAATTTCAACAAATGCCGTAGGTCACCGAACATTTCCGGGGTGATTTTGTTTAAAAGATTGCCCGCTAATGACAGTTCAAGCAAGGTATCGGAGAGACCATGAAAAGCACCTGCCTGCAGGAATTTAATTTCATTGTTCTCAAGAATTAGTTTGGTAATACTTGTCCTTCTAATCCACCCAGATATCACCGTCTGGATGTGATTGTGTTCTATGTTAAGGGTGTCTAGAGTCAGTCCACTGAACACTGGGAGACTAGTTAGGCTATTATTTCGAAAACTTAAGTGGCGTAGACTATCTGTAATTCCGGAAAACGCGTCGCGACCGACGGCGCTGATTCTGTCATTGGTGAAACTAATCCGTTGCACGTTTTTACGCGACAGACGTATAAAGGCATTGTTTTGCACCTCTTCTATGGCATTATCATGAAATTGGATTTGGTCTAATTGCTCCCCCTCCGACGTAAAACGCGGTATTATGGCGTTGCTGACTCTGGTGCACGTGAGCAGCGTTACGCTGTACGCCGTACGTCGTCCAGACGTGCTGTCCAGAGAAAATTCACTTTTAACTGAACATCCGCAGGTTAGTCGGAACGATGAGTGGACCGGGCATCCTAGCGTCTGTAGCAAATCAGAAAGCACGACAATCCTAAGAATATTGTGAATTAGACTCCTCATTTTCACATGTGGTAACTTGTCACGTACGGGTTCATAGTTTTCCTACAGCCAATTAACGCATTTTTTTCTGAAGAGATTTCACATGAAACGCGAAGCGTAGCCAATAGTCATAAAGTTCAAGTTGTAAGATATAGAGGAAAATAAAGATCTCAGATGTTGCCTATCGGCGCTTCTATCATCAAAGTGGTATACACTTACAGTGAAACTGCAGGCATAAGCACATGACATAATCAGCTCCTTATGTCCATATACTGTCTCCAATAGCTCTTCTGAATCATCTGAATCATCAAGCGCTCTGTGAAAGAACCACAAAAATTCCAGTGAGTTAAAAGTATTCTACACCACAGGTTTTTCAGCATCAACTAAGACCTTGTTTGATGCCTTGCGATTTCACTTCCTTTCCTAGCGTGTTATGAACACTAGCACTATTCTTTTCAAATATCTTATTCTGATTAAAGTCAAAAAATCAAAAAAGACATATTTCAGAACAAGGCTTCATAGAGCGATATCGAGGGTAAGTCTGTATCGCTTATGTCATTGTTGATAATGCCGATAATAACTCTCTCGCTAGTTTGACATGTTTAGAGCGCAGGGGTTGTCAAATAACTAGGTTGACGTGTAATCTATACATCCCATTACTCAGCAGGATCATTGTGCTTTGCTATATCTTAACATCTTAAATGTTCTTTATATCTGATAAAAACGACAAAAAGCACAAGTTTCGCGAATCACTTACCCTTGCTATCAAAACCAAGCTGAATTTTCAGACAACGACCTTATGTCATCGCTTGATCAGTTTATTATATGTTTTGTTGCTGGATCTACGACATTTCCATAGTTAATTTCAGTTATTACCTCTTGCGACGTAAAAAGGGCACCTCCTCCGAAGGTCGCTTTAGGTTGTAATCCATCAATTAAAACGTTGCAAGTTCACTTCCGGTGATCTGTCAAAGTCACTTCACTCTCCGTACATACCTGGTAGCAACTTTTTCTGAACTGCACTAATAATGTATAAACAAAATCCTTAATTGTTCACTCTGCAACTGTAAATTATGGCAGAACTAACGAGCACGCCCGTCTAATTACGGAACCCAATGCACCCTTGCCTATGAATGTTCTTAGTCTCCATCCTATTAATACTTAGTTGTATCGGCATGCCCCAGGTATTATTTAAGGTTCCCTATTACGTCTTGGTTTCTTCTTATTAGCTACATTATATAGCAGCACCGCCAGTGGTCCTTTTAACGTCGGTTGTAAGTTGTTTATGCTCGTATTGGTGTGAAACTGAAAGCTCTTGCAGTGAACGTTGAAGCGGCAGTGACGTTTTCTTCCTGTGATATAGTTCCAGTGAAGGCTAGAAAGTGGTTTAGGCAGTGACAGTAAACGTAAACTTAAATCGAATTTGTTTATGACATCCTTCGTCTAGGCTCTAGCATAGTTTAAAAGCTGAACCACCTTGGTTTTCTCTTACGCCAACAGTGAGCAGAATCTCACACCCAGCTCGTTAAAAAACAATGTTTGTACTGTGCCTCTGTATAACCTAGCGTAAAAATCTGTGTTGATTTTTCTTTTTCAGTTTTACCTCGCGCGATGTTCACCTCATCTGTTCAAATTCTATGTCCAAGTTCACCACGGGTCTGCTCCGTATTAACACGCAGTATCCCCCCAGCCTTATTGTGAGGTCTGTCCATCATCTGCCAGCAATATGAAGAATACACTCAGTTCTAATAAAGTTTGTACTCGCCGTAAATTATTCTCTTCTGTCTCTTGCGCTTTTTTGCAAATAGTCTGCAGCGAGTTCGCTCGCTTTAAATAAACATGCATTTGCTGTGTCCCCAAATTGTGAAAAGATCGTCTGCTCGGATTCAAATATATTATGATATCGTGTGATCTGTAGGTAAAACCGAGGCAAAGAGAATCCGGGAGGGTTAAAACTCAGTTACTTAAAGCTCACAAGTGGGAAGGAAGTTGATGCAAAACACGGTTAAATTCCTCCAGTCAGTCAAGCAAATGGAAACGCGTTGCTGTAAGGCTACATCCAACGCTCCGAGTTAATGCCAACAAGATGGACGTTTCGCACTGAGTAAACCCCAGAACTTGTTTCTTAAACAAGAGTCATCCGAAGGCTGCAGCATGTTTAGTATACGTACGTTTTCCCCACTTTGATTTAGCAGGAGAGAAACCATGAAAACTGGGGGCGATATTTCTGCCGGGGGCAAAGTTACGTTGAAAAAATAGCCGTTTGCTTATTTGCAACCTTAAGTTAACGAACATAAATTCCATCAATTTGGCGTCTCTCAATTGGCTATCAGGGTCGAAGCTAGAAAAAAAATACACTTTAATTTGTTGCCAAGCGAATAATGATTACTGTCAGAATTCGCCAGCGGTCAACTGGATACCTGAACACACGAACCGATTTATATTTCTGAGCGTTAAACGGACGCTAATCAGCACTGCATTGGGGTTTCTATTTTCATTTTACTTCGGAAGGAGTAGACGCTGCGTTCACGCTGTGTCATAACGAACTCCCCCTTTTTCAACGAAAACATACTCCATTTTACCTCCATCTTTGCTGTAGCTGTAAAACTAGACACAAATAATATGTATACAAGTATATTCAGTTGCCAGGATTATATTTTCTCTTGCGTAATAAAAAAAATACAAAAGTCGATCAAACGACATGGTAAACTTTCAATTATTTCTTCGGGCTTTTCCTTTTTAGATAAGAAAAATGTCTTTAGTCAAGCCCCAGAGGCTCTGCATCCTATGAATTCTGGTACACTTAAATTAAATTTACTTTAGAAGAATAGAAAACTGGTGGCGACATTTTATTTGTGTAATTTAGGGCAAAAGATGAAACTATCAATTTACGTGAACCATTGCAATCTGCTTAAAGCAAGGTGGGGTTAACATCTAAAAAGCGTCTCCAAATTTTTGCGCTTATAATTTTAAGGTAAAACAATGAGAACTGGACACCCAAAAAGGGTGTATATTTTACCATTTCCAGCTTGAAGGGTCAGTCAGGTGGTTGACAGACCCGTAGACGATCAGGTATCACTGTAAACGGCGCTAGTAGTCATATGTTGTCAAAATCCAAATGAATCATTTATTAAAGGATTTCCATGCACGAGTCCTAACATAAGAGTCTAAACACACATGCACAAACCGAGAGAGAGAGAGAGAGAGAGAGAGAGAGAGAGAGAGGAGGGGAGAGAGACAGAAGGAGTGAGGGAAATTGAAAGAGACAGCTTACACAACATGGAAAAATTCTGAAAACCAGCAACTGCCACTATTGTTCTCCTTTTTACAACAATGACACTGAGGTATTTACCATAACAACTGTTCGCTCTCCCTTTAAGGGGAAACTAAATTATGCACTTTCTCCAGACATTCCTACTGTTTATTTTCACAAAGCTGCCGAGGAGGTCGGTCTGGTAACAGCTAACTTGCTCAAAACCACAACGCGTGTTCCCTGCTAGTACCCGCATATTAATCTTGACAAGTATAAAGAAGAAAAAACACAGAAAAGGTTAACTTCAATGTGCCGGGTTCGCTACCAAGGTTTCAACAACACAGGATCAAGCATGAGAAACCGACCAAACATTTATTCTATTCCACCTGAGTTTTTACAGGTACATGTAGTTTGAGTATATGGACAGCCCAAATTAAATGCCCTGAATGTCTTAATGGCAGAATAGTGCATACAGGGGCGGATCCAGGATTATTTGAAGGGGGGATCCGAGGATGCAAAGCCGACCCTTACCACCCCCCACCCCCTTGGCGTGGGTTTTGGTATTTAGAGGGCGAACGGTGCCATTCGGTACGGTTTAGAGCTATGATACAGCTAGTCAAAATTTCGATTTTAAGAGGGGCTCATTGGTTTGATTTTTTTTCAGATATCGAGGGGGGGGGGGGAGGACAGGACCCCGCTGGCACCCCCTAATTCCGCCACTGTACATAGATGTGCTCGTAAATGGTTATGTAAGTATAAGGACTATCATTGCCTGTCTCCGTCGGTTATGTCTATAATATGTCACAAGAATCAGCTAAACAATGACGACGAGGACAGGATCGAATGATGTCTTTGTAGACTCCACTTGATGCAGTTTTCGGTACATCTTTGCGATTCAAAACATGGTAAAAATCAGTAGAGGTCACCACTTGCACGTCCTCTAAATCAAAGATATATGTTCATGCAAGGTTTTTCTGGCAATGATAATTTTTGCCAAAAAATTGCACAATAATATCTAAAGAATGCGTCACTAAAACACATGATTATTTTTCTTGAATTACATCAAAAAAGAAGATGGTAATTGATTGCATGTCTTCTTGTTTTCTTTGGCTTTAAATGCCACGTATGGCTACTTGCAAGAGAGTAGAAGTAAGGGTTGAAATATCTGACGCAACATACAATGCAAATTTTCTCATTGCCTCCAAGATAACCGTGATGCTATTTTAGACAGGTTTTATAATGGGAAACAAAAAGAAACAAGTTTTCGTTTAAGAAGTCTGATAGATTCACCTGATATTTATTAACGAAAAAATAAACACCCATTTTACAAAACAATAGCTCTTTTACAGGTATATGGAGATCAAAGTGGAATTATATGCCAATTCAGTGTCCTTCAGTTCACTCTAAATTCATGGGAAACTAAACTTTTGTTAGACATTTACTACACTATAAAGCTGTCAAAGTATTTCTCAGAAAACGCTCCCGCGTCTGTGTGTTTACTTCCTTGTTATCAAACAGTACACGGCGCACATAAGGCGCCAATCAGAAAACAGCCACTTGAAGCATAAACTGAAGTCTCAGAATTATTTTTTTTCTAGTATTCCGTTTCTTTTTGTGGGTATTTTCTTTTTCTAGGCTTAAGGTACATGTACAGTACCACTCCAGAAGCGGTATTACTAAGTATTCCAATTTCTTATTCAGATTTGTTATTTTTGTTTTTAACAATGTTTAAAAAAAAACGCATGGTCTTGCGATAAAAAAAGGTTTTATAAGACCTCGTTGTTATTTTCTAAAATCCATCTTTCATAAACCAATATGCAAATACGCCACATCAAGACATTATTTCTAACTTTCATTTAAATGTTGACATTTAAAAAAAATGAGTCGCCTTAATGTTGGGTGTCAATCAAGTAATTTGTACGAAAGAGAGAATGAATCAAGTACAATTGTTACAATATTTTGGCCCTGTTAAAAACTTAGTCATTGAGTTTCGATCAACAGATATTTCTGTCCTTGGTACAGTTGAAAATCTAGCTTAAACTAACTGCCTCTTATCCTAAGATAAATGTATAGTGAATGAAAAATCCCACTTGTGGACAATGAACTTTGTGTGACATTTTCTTAAATCAAGACTCCATCTTAGAAAATTCCTCACAGGAAGATTTCGATAAGCAGGTAACACCCGGATTAAAGATGAAAACAACTTGTCACGCGATATAAATTAGAATCTATCGGCATCAAAAATTGGAAAATTTAAAACCATCGGTCTTAGACATTAGCCTTTTCCTAAGGTCCGATGTCAACGATTTTAGTTTGCGCAATAAAATGGTATCCATTATTTCCCTGTATAATCCCGTTTAGAAAACTTACGCAATTGTTGTGGATTCATTCCATTTCAATGAAAAGGTTGGCAGTGATTCGTATTGTTACTAGAAAAAGCAACAAACAATAATTGAAAAGGCATTACATTCGATCGCACACTTTATCAATTTGAATCTCGGGTGGGCGCTGTCGGAAAAACAACACGCTATACATGGACTCCTCTGCATGCGAGATGTCGTGTAAGAGATTATGAAATAAACAAATAAAAAATCACAAATTATTAACATTTCATATTTCCTTTTCTTTCTCTTTATTATTAAATGACGTCCAAGGAAAACGTCAATCTTTAATTTTAACCCCCTAGAGGGCCATGTGTAAGATAAGTGTTCGCATGTTTTACCCTCTTTAAATAAAGTTGTTTATTATTATTATTATTATTATTATTATTATTATTATTATTATTATTATCTTCATTTTAGATACGTAAGTATTTTCTGTAATGTTTGTGAACACTGTTATACTATAGGTTAATTTCTTCTATCTCCACATAAGTCCAATGTGTGACAAACAGCTAGATCGCAAAGTACAACATAAGTGCCCTGTAAACATAATAAATCAAATCTTTTTTTACCAAGTTTATGCATTGATAGTTATTATTTTTCTTTTTGCTGTAAACCTGTCAATTTTCTGTCCATTCAAGCATTTATCACTTCATTTAAAGTTTTTCTAGGTGAAAATATTCATGCCGCCCAACATTCACCCTTATCTCCTCTTTTTTAACAAAATTAGCGTGTATTCCGATGTCCACCGTTATAACCCACTGGAATAAAAAAAGGCAAACTAAAGGTAAAGATCACATTTTTTACTTCGTCTTTCCAACTAATGACTAATCACTGTTCAGTTAAGGAAAATGTTTTTGTAGGAAACCGTTACCTGCTGCACACGCTTGCGGTCTGTGTTGACTTAGTTGTTATTTCCCAGGCTAATTCTACGGTGATATGGTTTCAGTTTATTTGTTTTTCGCTTATTCAAAGTGCAGATTCACCGTTGACTGGAAGCGAGGTGTGTTCGTGAGAGATTTCGATATAAATGTTATACACGCGCGCACTTACACTCGTCGATTTTCGATGATGTTGGTAAAGACCCTATGCAGATCTCAAATAGTTTACTTTTAAAATTGTGAGAGAATTTAGTTTAAACACATGCAAAAACACGCGTATATATGCGTGCATATATGCAAATTGACAAAGAGAAACGGGGAAGAAAAAGAAGAGAGAGAGAGAGAGAGAGAGAGCGAGAGAGAGAGAGGGTGGGAGCACAAACACAATCAATTGACCGGGGGATATACAGAAGTTCAGGCGACCTCATACTTGTATTATTTGCTTTCTTGAGCATTCGACAGTCTCTTATTTCATTCTTGCCCAAGGTAGGCATTTGAGAGGGTTCAATTTCCATCTTTTACGCTGTACCAAATTTGTTAAGAATCTGACCTAGACATGCGTTTTTACCTCAGGGCATAACAGCAACTGCTCCTTGCCCGATTTTGAGATAGTTCATTGACGATAATTTCTTTTTTAGTAAATCCCTGTGTTAAAAATAGACACAAAGCTGAATTAAGTCTTAAGTTTAAGAGAAAAATGTGTTCTGTTTCATTATAGTACTTGTGCACTAACATACATGTACACGTTCATTTACATGGTGTAATTAATATCTTCCGAATTGGGTCTATTTTCGCTGAAGTCTATAACATTCTGCAAAAATAGACCCAATTGCCTCATTTAAGAAAGTAGTATTATTCAATTGGATTCAAAGAATTGAATTAATTTTAGTTTTAAGGCCAAGTCCACTTTCATCTATAGTTATTTAATAAAACTCGCTCGTGACTGAGAAGTCCTGGAACGAGCATAAATGTCTCAATGTAGTGAAAATTCATCCAAAGAAAAAGAAAAAAAAAAAAGAAAAAAAAAAAGAAAACGGTAATGAATAAATTGATATCAACTGAATATAGACATTTAGTTTCTGGTGTTACTTTCTACAATTCTAGAATATTCAGTGTTTGATGTTATTTTCAACAATTGCATTCCATCCACGTTGGCTTTGATGAATATTGCCTCACTTATTTTTACATCGTATTGACCCAATCGGGTCTAATTTGCGGAACATGAATTTCGTTTACGCATTACATAAACACTCGGACCAATGACTGCCGCTGTTCAGGTCGTACGTATAAAATACTGGCATATCGCATGTTCGGTCACTGAAACTTAGTACACCACTATTGGTAATAGATATTGAAAAAAGTTATATACGTAAGATGCAATAAATACAAATTAATTAAATCATAAGTATTGATGCTCAAGGGACAACATACCGCAAGATGACGATCGATATTACAGACAAACGAACTTACATGGAATGCAGCTATGTCAGTGCATTTTTCGTATAGGTTATGACTCTTTATAAAGAAAGCTGTGTTGTGCGATTGCATGATGCACGAGCACTTAATAAATTACCGAGTAAAAAAATGCATCCGTAGGTGTTCGAGCTTGGCCAGTGGAGGGCGAAGACCTTAAGAACTATTCCTATCGATGTTACTTATTACGTGATGCTGTGTCAGTAACAGACTCTACCAGACCCTCTGGGACCTTTTGCATTCTCACGCACTCTTTCCCTTTGTTAGAAACCCCGAGTAAGCTTGTAATTTTTACAAGCGAGCTGGTTTTGTCCGTACGGTTCCAAGATAAACAGACACGATCTTCAGTGTTCTAACCCAAGTCTTTAAAATCGTGTAAGATTCTAAATAGATAAAGATCCCATGCTGGCGAAAGTTCTTTTCAATGGAAAAAGAAACAGATGTAAAATATTTGGTCGTTACTGTTTCACATACATCATTACAAGAGAGTACATTACGTTATCTCTATCCAGGCACCATACTTTAAAACAGAATTAGATAATTTTCCACGAATAAACAATGATTGTATTTTCAAACTCCCATTAAGATTTTTTTCTATTTTAAGCCCATCGTCAATTTCGTTCACGTTTCCCAAATCATAGCCTGTGCTTTTCGATAAAATGTAAGGCTTGAACCGGTGTGGCGTGACAGAGAGTCCCCCATGAAAGAGAGTTCACTTCCCATTCATTTGTACTGGTAAGCCTCGCCTTCGATTTTGACCCACTTAGGTCAGGCTAACCCTAACCATTATAACTAAATGGAGGGTGGACTTTCTCTTACACGGACCCTCAGGTTCGTTACCAGAAATGTAATCTTTCAAGCCACGTGGCACACCTACTTCAGAGTATTACTATCTTATATTTCTCTGTCTTCATTATTTCCCCTAACGCATTTCCCGATATAAATTTTTGCCACGCTTTGATTGACTATTTAATAGAATATTTATTGACCGGCTTGATGGCTTATTTCTTTTTATCCTTAAATGAATATGAGAGAATTGAAAACAGTCGAAAAGAAAAACACATTTCGGCGGGAATATTACTGTTAGAAGGAGCTACTATAGAACATTTGGGCTCGATAGCTACCCATTTATTTTCAATTCCGAAATATCAGATACATTGAGTTCCTATGGAAAAGCATCCTGCACCAGGACGACAGGAGGCCGACGGACGACGATTATTTCACAAGACATCAACAGATGTTTTTTTCTGCAGCTGTCACCACCCAACTGGTCTGGTAAAGAGTACTTGAACTATTGACATCCACAACAATGACAGTTAAGTGTTCTACTCCCTTCGGCAGCCATGTCCAATTAATTTCGACCGAAAGCACTTACGTACACATGTCACATACCTCCTGATATATGTAAAGACTTTAAATAAAACACTATGCTTACCAAGAATTAAAAAAAAAGAAAGAATTACAAAGACAAAGACAACAATACCATGTCACTTCCTGATAAATGAAGCAAGTTTTATACTTCGAAGGAATATCGAATCCCTTACAGTGATAAATGAAATGATAAAGCAAGAATGAAACAGCCTCTACAAGTGGTGCCCAGCATTTTGTATATATTAATACCTCGGATCGTTCTCTGTGCTAGCTAGTATATACAGTTATACATGTACTTCCTGTGCCTAGTATCTATAAGTATTTGGGACACAACCACTTAATAAAACACAGAGGGATGAGTCTTGCCGCTCTTTGGCCACTTGAACATCAAAGGCACTACAGATAACGTGCTTTGCTAAAAACCTAAGAGCTCTCATTGTGTCTTATATTGTTCTCTTTGTACTCTTATGTCAAGTTATCCAAAAGATTTATTTGTGTATAAAAGACAAAAAGAATCAAATGTATTTTTTGCCTCCCATAAATCATCCATGATAGCTATGGTTACTTTATTTTATTTTTCTTTCTTTCTTTCTTTGCATGTCTGTTTATTTAATTATTTATAGGGAGAGCACTAGGCAAATGTTATATTTCCACAACAATTGCAATGAACACATCACGCGCCTCTATCGCAATTCTATCGCCCTTTATCTATGTCTGATTGCTCGAGCTCTGTGCAATTTAATCTTTAAGTTCAATTAAGTACGATATGATCCATGTTGACTGAAATCTGAATTCCCTGGTTAATACGAATCACCGGAGTAAGTGCTTAGAAAAGATGTTTATAGAAATATCAATATTTCGAGCGATTTGTGGCCCTAATGCTAACCCGTACCCAATAATTGAATTTAGTTGTCACATTGCGTGAGCTGGATTGTATTCATGAGGCATTAGGGTATTTATTTTATCGACTGAATTCTCTGAATGAGGACGCTTACAATGTTTGCTTTCAAAGATCATGCACATATTGTTTTCGATCTTGTTATGATGTAAAATGTACAGCCTTTTCATTCATCCGTTTTATGTACGTTATCTATTGTGTAAAACAACATGTCACTGGAGAAACCAACTGGATCAAAACCAATCGAAACCAATGTGGAATCCCCCCTCATTTAATCAGAATTTGTGCCTTGCTACGTATTATCTTGAAATTTTATCACCGCGCTAAGCCTACAGTAGCGTGAAGCTGTGTGCGTGCGGGCGTGCGGATATGAAACTCATCGTCATCCTGCTTCATATATTTGTACCATCATTCTCAATACGTCACTGATTAAAATAAAATCCCTTCTTCTTTTATAATTATTCAATACAGTATACTAATTAATTAACTAAAATTAATTTCTAAACAATTAGTTTTGATCATTTTGATCATTAAAAACTACGTGGACTCTGATAGGGGAGTTTTTAGAGTCCGTATTTTTAATTCTCTGAAGCAGTGTAAGGGAAGAGACCTGACGTTATCGTCTGCCGCTCTCCACAAATTCTGCTTCTCATGGAAATACTCCAGACATCCAACCACCGCATCACGCTGAGCGCAAATGTCGTCTGCTGTAGTTTCAACGCTCAGGAGGGCGTCTCGCTGAAACTCGATTCTCTCATCGTCAATGGTCACCCAAACTGGAATCGCTGCTACTTTAATTTTATCCTCGTCCAGCAATTTATAATCCGAGACCAAATCCTCGTCTCTCATTGGTTGATCGTCTGACGTTGATAACTGAAGATGGTGAAGAGGACATCGGGTCTTTTCGTGAAGTGTCTGTCGAAATTGACCGACGGTCATAGTCAAGTGGCAATTGATGATTTCGTCACGACCACTGGGGAAAATAACATGGATTTTCTTATTGTGGGATATGTGGACTTTGCGTACCAAACACAGAGGTGTATTTTCCTCGTGTTCCTCGTGCTGGGGCCTTTCTTTCAAATCCTCTGTCGAAACGAACTCTTTAACGATAAAGTGCGTGGTGTTGAGAATGGCCCTGGGTTCAACACGCCGCATTATTTCTTTTAAATCTTTCACGGTGCCAGTTGGATCGCATTCTTGATGTATCAAACCTATGTCCGTCAACAAATCAACTATTACCGGTTTCACATATAACTTATCCCTATTGCAATTGAAAATGAACCTCGTGTCATCCAAGCATTCAGCATCGCCCGCATTCAGGAGCAACTCCAAATACTTTACTGGAATGTTCTTCCTCTTGCTGATGTTTTCTCTGAGGTCTTTTATCCGGTCACAGGGATAAACTTTGCAAGACATGATTTTTCCACCGGGAAATTCAACACTTACGGTGATCAGTTCTTCTATAATGAAGACACCTTGAGCGTGGGTGTGGATTTCGTCCTGTGCTATTTCGTCTGCATTCACCCAAGTGTCATTAGCTGGCACATGCACAGTCATAGAATCCTGCTCGCATTTTTGTGGGGAAGAAAAATATCGTCTTCGCGCTCGGCGTATATCAAGAGCTTGCTTATCCGGATCAACAGTATTCTGAATGCTCTCAAATAAATGGGTAACGGTAGATAAAGGGCTGCATTTCCAAATTTCTTCTTGAAATTTCCCCTCCCGTGAAAACACTTTAGCTGTGGTCGTTATCGGCATAAGTTTTAGACGAGTGTCGCTTTTAATTCCACAGGTCTCAAATGTAGAATCGGACTCTAATATATCTCCTCCATTGTCTGGCTTCTCGAACTTCACATGTTCCTGGTTTATACGCAAGGAAGAAGCCACTATTTCCGCGGCCGATCCCACCGTATCGTGTTGAGGTGAAACGTATAGCTCACACGTTCTGTCTGGAGTAGCATCGATGGTCAATTTTATCAGTTTTTGCAGGGTGATTTTCGCGGTTTTGGCTCGTCTGCGAGACAATGCGATATCGACATTTTCATCGTTTCCCAGTTCGTCGTGATGGTAGAGGAGTCTCATTTTCTCTACCTCTAAAGTTTCCGAGCCACTGAGCTCGGTCTTGATGTCGGCAATCTTCATGTGAGGTAGTATATCTATTCTGTTAGCACATTCTTCGTCTCTGTCAATAACCATTACCTACAATAAATTACAAATAATTAATGAATGTACGGGCGACTTAAGAAATCCACGAAAAATCGAATAAAAATGGGTAAGAAGGTGATGAATATCAAATTTGCCTCACTCCTTTCAACAGCGTAAGCTCTCTCTCTCTCTCTCTCTCTCTCTCTCTCTCTCTCTCTCACACACACACACACACACACACACACACACACACATGGAATTATACTGGTAATAAATAAATAAATACATAAATAAATAAATAAAAACAGACAAGAAAAGAAAGCTTTTCAAACCCTACCTGTCTTCCAGAAGTGAGCCTGCGCAAAAACGTGTACCCACGTTTCCTGCAACAGCAGCAGACGATGATCAGTGTCGCCACGACGCCAGTGATGACCGCACCGCTAACTGAGACACCGATGACCAAACCCACGTTGATGTTTCCGGTACTGTCCGTCATATTTCCTTTCCTCACAATCTGAATTACAAAGAAATGTAGAACAGCATGATGAACTTTGTGAATACGCACGCCATATCACAGATATCGATATAAAGCATACACGTACATCCGCGCTCGCGTATACTCCTTCAGTTCATACTCGTCCATGATTATCAGTACCCAGGTATACGTGTCATTCAACGATGTCTCACCTGGGAGGAATTTAACGTCATGTAGAATAGTCATAGCTATACTGAGGATCATCCTGTTTACTGCCCGAAGTCCTCTGTTAATTCCAATGGGATACTCATACTAGCCGGTCGATTGTGAATTGTTTCATTCGTATAATTATTTAAGTTAAGTTCAGTTTGATATGAAGAATGCTAGCAGTAAAATGCAGGAAAAACAGCGTGTTTAAACCCATACATACAATGTTGGTACAAGTGAAAGCACGTCAATTCGAGACAGAAAACAATTGTTTAGATTGGTTATTGTTTTGTTTGCAGTGCTATGGGTTCTGGGGCGTAGAATCTCAATGATTCCTATCTCAAAAGCTCGATCTTGATTATTAAAACACCAAACTGAAACCCTTGTATTTACATGTATTACCTAGGCATAAGTATGAAAATACATCCAGGTACGTGTGTTATATACAGTAGCATAATACAAAGGAAGTACCAAGCACAAGTGTTTGTAATTGATATATAACACATGTTTGTTAATGTGCCTAATGATCGGGAAGTTGATGAAAATAACAGCCGTTCTCCCACCGAAAAAAACAGTGTTGTTCATGTAAACTCATGACCTTACCATTTACCTGAGAGATACGCACACCATGCTTGTTTTCGCAATATGACTAGATAAATCTGGCACGAAATAATGACTGAGGATAAAATATACCAGAATGATATCTGCGCCGTGGCTATATTTTTCATCAAATATTAAATGCTGACAAATTAATAATAATAATAATAATAATAATAATAATAATAATAATGTACCTGAGCATCAGCCGAAATATTGAAACCTAAAATTCCCTCCTCATCAATTAACTGAACATTTCTTTTCAAATGTATATTTCTATGATATTTATTTGCACTGTAGAATAATATGTTCAAGCACAGACATGCTTATATTAGTGCACGCACGTACAGACATAGGCCTACAAGTGCAACAGAGAGAGAGAGAGAGAGAGAGAGAGAGA